>JAUJPO010083416.1:0-10372 GCA_032270745.1 Tiaropsis multicirrata | reverse complement strand
ATAGAGAATGATTCAATAATTTTAAACTTCGCTTTTTCAACATGGAAATGCGTTTTACAAGAATCTTGTAAAACCGTGAGGCGTTGACAGAGGGATATGGAGAGAGGCACAAACGACAACTCTGGTAGAGATTGGCAGTTATGCAGAGCTACTCTTCTTTTTAAGGAGGTAAGAAAATACTAAACGAGGAACGAAATTATGCCTTTCTCATAACAAACAAGATTTGGCATTAGCTCGATTGCTCCAAATGTGCTTATTACTAGTTCGGATTCCAGTACAGCGGAGGAGGAGGACTTAACTGGCTTAAACAGTTACTAGTTCGAACCGAAACGACAGATAATCGACGAACAGCCAGGTTCTGATTCTGAAAACGAAGATGACACGGACGTGATGACTGGCGTGAGCAAGAAACGGCCGGCCGACCGGTATGAAAACACTGCATGGTGCCTGTATGGATGTTGTGCTTTAGGCTGGTTGAAAAGAGTGAATGAACGATTCGTTGCCAGGAGAACGTGACCAGCAAAACCCGATAAACCCCTACATGTACATGTAGCAAAGCTGGTAAAAATAACTTTTTTGAAATAACATATGTAAGAGTAATAAATGGGGAAAATGGAGTGTCGTTCGGGGTTAGTGGAAGCCAATTATAGGCTATACATACTGTACTTTTGTTTCATATGTAGCATTTTCCCCCACAAAGAGTGTCGCTTTTGAAAAGCCTACAATTTTATCTAATCTATTATATATTACTGTAAAGAGAAAAAAATATAAAGGCATAAGTCCTTATTAGTTATTTTTCTTCCTTCACCTATTTTATATTTTACTTTGCAGTTCCGCTTGGTTGCTGGAATATTTATTGTTGCATTGTCTGCTTGCTTGTGATTTTAATGTGCAACATGAGTTTGTGACAACAAAATAATGCAGAAAACATTTTGATTAAAAGATCAGATCAAAATATTATTCTTTAGGCAGTTTTCTCCAAAAAAGCGGGGTAACTATTAGACACTTAAACTTGTTCTACTTTAGCATGCATGCGAGCTGCGTAGACAACAATAACAGACAAGTCTATCAAATCAACTTTAGTAAACTCGCACATTCGGAGGCACTAATGTTGCACCATCACTAGAATTGTTTTGATGCTTCATTCACTTCCTTGGACGCTATAAACCACAAACCCGACTAGTTTACGGGTTCAAATCCATAACCGATTTTTTAAAACGAGTTATATTCCCAGGCCCCTTGTTGAATGACGACAACAGCTGGAAATAGGTCTCCACCAAGAAAGTTGTTTTTAAAAAATCTGTTATAGACTTGAACCTGTAAACTAGGCGGGTTTGTGGTTTATAGTTTCCAAGAAAGTGAATGAAGCCATCCAAAAAATTCTAGCGACGGTGCAACATTAGCGCCTCCGAATGTGCGAGTTTTCTATAGTTGATTTGATAGACCGTTATCCGGCTCACATGCATGCTAAAGTAGACAAGTTTAATTGTCTAGGTAACTAAAACTAACTATGTGTGATAATGTGACTTGTCGTGTACAAATTAACAAAAAATAACATATTTGCTTAGTGGTTTTAATCACCCTATGGCTGACCTACTGTCATGAGAGAAATAACCTTAAGTATGACTTAACACTTCAAACAAACAAATCCCTGTCTATTCTTGGCTTCAGCATAACATCAGATTCAATGAAAACACAGTTGTAGGTGAAAACAAGCACAGGGTTTGTTAATCATATGTGGCTGAGTAGCTGTAACCCCACAGTCAGCACCCTTATATCTAAACCCATGAAGTCGCATCCATTTAATGCGTAGCCAGTCACATGAAATTATAACACTGACTCTGAACTGGCCTGACGAAATCCTTTCTCTTTTTCTCAACGTGGGTCTTATGTAGTTCCACACACACACACCTCAATGTGACCCCATATCCAAAAAAAAATACCCATCAAAATTACTACCCTGTGGCCAGTGAGCTTATGTGACCCTGGAACATTGTTTTGCTTGATAAATTATTTCTAGATAATCAAGGAAATTTAGAAGAAATTCATATTTGTATAACTCAATTTTTCAACTTTATTTAAGCCTTCATCAGAAGATAGGACAGTGGCATATACAAGACTTGTGTTATGTATAAAGCAAACAAAACAAAATCAGAGCACACAATATAGGATTGTGTCATAAATTAACATTTAATGTGTGTGTTGACAAATGACAATGTTGTGCTACTCAAAATTAAAATAAAATGAAATGATATATAATATTAAAGTAATATATGTTTTAAGTAAGTCACACTGGCACAAGACATGGAAGCTGATTAATTAAAAACCAATTAATCATGTGCTTAAATGAATCTTTGAGACATATGTATATAGTGTCATTTTGTATTAATCGACTTCCCTAACCAGTATGATTTACTTTCTCAAAATATATAATATATATATAAATATTGATGGATGAACACTACACAATTGAAATGTGAGAGATCAGGGTAGGGCTTATTACATCACTTTTTTAGTTGAACTTGGAATATGAGATAAGGTAAAGTGGAAGCAAAGATCGGATTAAACAAACTTCCATGGCTGTGGGTAAACATGATTTTGTTTAGGAGATATCACGGTCACGGACGGACATACAGACGGACGTACCCACATACATGATGACGACAATACCCCTTGGTCAAAATTGGTCGAGGGGTAACAATAATAAATAAAAGGACAAGATGAAAACTAGAGCTCCACATCAATAGTGTGGATTGATTGGTTGATTGATTGATTGATTGATTGGAGTATAACGCCGTACTCAGGGGTATTTCACCTATATTATGGCGTCCCTGACAAGTGAAAGCATACAAAAACTAAGACTTGACCCTGGCCCACAAGCCCCAATTCCTTGCGTGACATTTTGCCTTCCCTGAGTTGCACATTTGCATCAAGTTTGGGATTGCTGCATGAAATAGGGTGGATGAAATGGCCCAGACCAGCAAAAACATACAAAAACTAAACCTTGATCTAACAACCCCATTTTTTTAAAGTGACACTCCACCTTCTGAAGTTGTACCTTTGTGCAAAGGTTGAGATTGCTGTATGAAATAGTGTGGAAGAAATGGCCCGGACAAGGAAAAGCATACAAAAACTAAGACTTGACCCTGTGATCGTGACCTTGGCCCCATGACAAAAATAACACCATGATAGTGCACAGTCACAATATGTCAGCTGTTAAATAATATAAATTTCAGCAAGAGACATTGAGTAGTTTTTTAGATAGAGCTCGGAATATGACAGGAGGTAGAGTGAAGGCAAATGACAGACAGATGGACGGACAGACAAACTTCCAAGAATGTTACATGAATAGCACCATGACAGTGCACAGTCCCAATATGCCAGCTGTGAAATAAAATAAATTTCAGCTCGATACTTCAAGTACTTTTCGAGATAGAGATCGGAATATGACCATACTTATAGGTAGAGTGGAGACGGACCGACAGACAGACGGACAGACAGATGGACGGAGCCTATTTTAAGATACCCCCGCAAATATCTTTGCGGGGGTATAATAAAAATACAATGAGCTGGTGTAGTTTATTATATATAAAACAGGCATGCAATTTGAACTCAAAACAGTTTTTTTAAACATATGAAATTTTATTATTTTATAATTACAAACCTGTTTAAAAATAATAAATTAAAAACAGATACAATTACATACCAATTGTATGCTTATTAGTCATACTCGGTTCTCGCTGATAACAATAATTGTTTTTCTGGGTTTTTTTAAATATCGGGTTATTTCATCTGATTTTACTAAGTTTAATCTAATAAGTTGTATATTGCTAAACTTCAGGCATAACACCTATAAACTAATCTGTCACCTTTGTTTAAATTGTGTGTTTTCATCAATCAATCACTGTCATTTTTCTCTCCCACTCCCTCAATTTAAATTTGCTGTGTTAACTACAATAATATTTGCACAATATTACATTTTATGTTTCAGAGGTCTTCGATATGCAGCCTACAGACAATACACCTGGTGGATCCATAATAAATTAGCCCATAGGAGGAGGAGAGTCATTCCTGCCTGTGTTACAAACAGTATAAGACAGAGTTTCCCCAAATTAGAGGAGGAACAAATATGAGGGATTTCATTCTGGAGATGAAGAGACAATACTTGACTCTCAGTCAAAATAATATTAGTATTTAACAGGGTATGTTGGTCACCCATTACGGCAATGTATAGGGTCAGGAGCATCGCCTCACCCAATATTGATACTACAAACCCCATATAGCCATATTGGGTGGCTAAGCCAATCTGATTTAAATCAGATCTATATTAGCTCCTTCGTACCATATTGTCGCAATGTAGATTCGTGGACATACCCTGCTAAATGATGTCAATTGGTCAACCAATCAGAGGGCTGCTTATCAATTCATGGTATGTGAGTCGGGATTCCCCCTAGACTGCCCTATAGCAAACAAGCATAAGCATATATGTTTACCAGAGCTTCCTGCTATTTCATTGGACAATTGAAATGGTGACCTTTCTTGAACCCCACAGGACCACACCAGTTGAACTCATTGAACACCATTTGCTGTGGGATGTCCTCAGATCTACATTGTGACAATAAAACACTGGGAAGCTAGTATAGATACTATTTAAATCAGATTGGGTGACTAAGATACCCCGTTAGGAATTCATCCCGCCGATGGCTTTTTACTGCACGAGAAAGGCTGGCTTTTGATAGTGGTTCACAGTTCTTTCAATTTACCCCATGTGGTTTGGGTGTGTTTGACAAAAAAACTAATTGTGATTGACAGCTCAGAGATGTTTTGACAAATCAGAAGGTAGCCATGAATATGACACATTCCACGTTTGAAAAAAGGAATACATTTTAACAGTGCTTGTCAATAACACTAGTCAATTTCACCAGGCAGACATACTGATATTTACACAAACTGACCAGTGACCATGAAGTCAAATTGTAAAGATATTAATATATAACTATATTTGTGTTTGTAAAAGCATTTAAGTTTTTTTATTTACATATGAACATTTCAAAGGACTTGCACAATAATGAAATTAAGTATGTTATCTAAGCTAAATTCATGTCAAAATTTATTGTGCATGTTTTATGTAACTCTGTTGCTTATAAATAAATGTGTGATGAATGTCATCATTCAACCCAATAATACATACATTCTGCATTATTCTGTAAGATCATAACAAAACAGGTATGACAGAAACATAATTTTTTTAGCTATGATGATCTTTATATATAAACCAATAAGAGTTGCTATGGTGCTAGGAATTTGTTTCCTTTAATATCCTTTCTATGGAAGGAAAATTGATATTTTACGATAGGCAAATGGAGTTGCATGTAAAACTGTTTTTTGTCATTTTCTTTGTTTTCCGTTTAACGTCACCTTAGTCAGACAAATAGATGGTGAAATGTTACGCCGTGCTGCATTCAAACACTAGTTTCACAGAAAAATAACACAAATCTGTTCAAATTCAACCCTTGACTAAAAGAAAAATCTGTACAAGGCTATGTTATAAACACTTGCTGCAGAACATTTCACTGTTTATTTACTTGATTAATGTCCACTCCAGTAATATTACTGAAAGGAATCTGGTATTAACACCCTACTATGAAATTTTCTGACCAAAGTGACTTCCAGCAGAAGACTAAAGAATACAAAAAATACAAGGCTGGCTTTTCTAACAGCTCTGTTCCGTTTGCTCTTTCATATCTGAAGATGACTTGCATTTTTGTTTTCCCAAATGACTTCTTTGGAAGACAGTTTGCTTTTTATATTAGCACATATATAATATTTGTCCTTTCAAATTGTCTTCAGCGGAATTTTGATTTAAATTTCTGTGCAAGCTCACTTTTTGTAGGTTTAGGTATTTTCGCAACACCTTGTCATGCTTGTGGACCAGGGCACCCCTTGAATGGCTCAGCCTCTACAAGTATTTGGTCTCTAAACATGCTAAATACCTCAACGATCCGTTACATAAGAATCAACATGTAGTCAGTTTTCATACAGGTATAAGTATTCCGGAGAAGTTGAACATGAAGTTTTCTCTGCTTTAGAATATACTGTAGAAGTAGCTGGGTTTCCTGATCTATCTTTTTAGCACTATTATTTCCATTTTGTTCCAGTCTGCGTTCAGCACAAGTTTCGCCGACATTTCTGTAAAAAAAAAATTGTTATTAACTTTGATAAAAAAATTTTTTTCGAAAATATTGATACGCTTTAATATGTGGCACTATCTATACAAGTCTTTGTCGAGCCTGCTTATTACATCTTGATTTCTACAAGCCAGCCACGCTGCTTAATGAACTTGCACCCACAGTTGACTTACCTCCCCTCCCAACTTGTACATGTATGATGACGGATTGATTGCCTGGTGTTCTTTTTTTTTAATTTATGTATTGTACCTCTTAGGGAATGGCTGTGAATGGGTGATGGGAACCACCCTTGACTTTGCTGGTGACATGATCAAATGCAGGACAGGACAAAAAACATCACAACAACTCAGCTTCCCGGTGCCATTACATGTAGCTCTGATACATGTAGGCATCAGGAAGTTACTGTAAAACTTGACTACCCATGTTTTAGAGTAAAGGTTACAAAAGGCATGATGTGCATTTACATATCAACTCCATTACTAGAGACTGACAAGAAATACACATGGTTACTCATTTAGATTTGGAATGACCCTATTTTAAATAGAGTGTAGTTTAGTGTAAGACAAATGTATTTCCAAAACTTGAAAACCGTTCATTAAGCGGTATTGTTTTATCTTGTTCACGACCTCTATACAAACAGCGTAACGACATTATCTATACGGCATATTATACCGATGGGATAAAAATGGTTTTAAAACTTTCCTTGTTCTGAAATATATTCCCCAGCAAATCTATCAAAGCTTAATTCTGCTTGTGGCTTATAACTACCTGGGGCGATTAAGATGCATGATTGGCTTTATTATCATTTCTTCTTGATAAAACACTTTGTGAGGTCAAATATAACATGTTGGCTGGCTGTCTGTAGACGACAAGTAATGGGAGAAAGTGTGTGAAAAAAAAATCATGCACCTAGCTCTCTGGGTCCTGTTGCTACATGTACAAGTATTAAATTTAATTCTTCATTGGATGATGTCACTCTTCGTTAAAGATACATATGCTCTCAAAATTAGCTTTTTCAGAAAATTCAGATAGTATAAACGATTTTAAGTGGTATCAAAGTTAGTTCATAAATTAAAATAATACCATACCACAGAAATTAAAATTATTTAATGTGTACTTATCGTGTATGAGCCAAGATAATCATGGTACAGATCGAACTCGCCGTAAAACAGCATGGCAATCGGTATTATTAGGACCCTAGTTTTCGTTAATCGATTAACTAGCTGTACTGTCGTATTAAGCTTCAGCGACAGTTAATAGTGACCGAGGGGCGAGGGACATCGCTAACGGATAAGGTTAGAATAGATACGGGCCATTTGCGAGAATGAAAGCGGAATTTCACCTAATAAGCTCACACAAGACAGATTTTTGCTAAGGTACGAATGTCTTCTCAAGGCGAGTTGTCGCCCCTTATTCTTCCTTTCATCTTAATATTCTGGAAGAATATTTAAATTTTAAAGTTTTAGATAACTGTATTTAAAATCTACTACTTAGCGTACAAAGTTAAGGGTAGGATTAACGAAAAGCTCCTAACTTCGAGTTTCTCAGAAAAATAAGTATAACTCATTTGATTCTGTTTTAACAGCAAAAATGTGATATTTTTAGAGCTTATGTATCTTTAAAGAACTACTGGTACATGTATTGTAGATAAGTGATTTAATCCGCTATAAGTGCTAATATTGTTTTCAAGCAAGCAGCCTCTGGGCAGTTGAATTTCAATATTCTCAGTGTTATGTATAATTACATACTAGATAACTTCCCAATCAACATGTCAAAAATACCTGTAAAAATCTGTCAAATCTACATGCAGCACAAATGAGGTGTTATTTAACCCTTTCGCTGCTAGTGTATGCCGATCGGCACCATAGAAACTTCCATTATGTGCTAATGTACGCCGATCGGCGACTGACAAAAGGATTGACAAAATTCCTAAAAATAGAAGGAGAATTGATGGTGTATTTTAACCTCAAAGTTTCTCACACCAATATAAAATAATTAGTGTTCAAGCCCAGCAAGGAATATTTATATTATAGTCCAGCAGCGAAAGGGTTAAGATACACTGCTACATGTAGTACATGTAGTTTGAAAAACTTTTGGGGCTTCCCTGATTTACTGGGTTTTTGTTTACATAACACATATAAGTCATTAAGCCTAAAAGTAGATCACTCTTAAATTAATGGTGCAAAATTAAAAACCTTTAGATCTCTGAATGATTTTAACCATGATGTAAGGAAGCCAGTACCTTCTTCTGAATGACTTCGGTTGTGATTAACCTGCACGGACATGGAATTTGCGAAAGATCCTGTTGGTTTACACCTCAAGTGTCTGGCAGCATAATTGTCTAGACTTTTGATTATTCTCTGTCTGGCAGTGAGGGGAAAGAAAATTCTGAAAAATAAAACATACAGCCATGCACAACAGGGCACACATTGCAATAGTATTTTATGGCGTATGTAAAACAACTTTTTTCATACACTGTGCTTGGAAAGTTTTTTGAAAACTTAATACATGTAAATGTACCAGTACTTTAATCGGTCAGTTTGCCACAACCGGCTAGCAGATCCCTATGAAGGACTGACTTTGACTGAAATTTTTTTCCCTACATTACTCGAGCTCGGAGCTGAATTAAATTGTGAAGATATATTTTATGATATATCTAGACACCAATCGACCCTTGGCAGGCTGCCTATATGTTTGTAATAAGTGTTGAACACCGATGACAGAAACAGTTACTTCATTGGTACATTTGCTTCTCAATGTGCTGAAGAGCAAATTGTATATTCGGCTGTGTTTTATCCTCGTTAAATAAATTTATTATTATTATAACAATTAAGACACCAATGAATTCAATGTATTGACAACTTTTTGAAAAATGGCAATATCTTGAAATATAAAGACCAGCTGCCATTTTACAATGAGTGAACTTTTATATTTTAACATGTAAAATCATATGGTGCGCAAGCACATTTTCAAAACCGAAGTCAGAGTGGGTGCTAAGTCTATAAGACGACATTGCCGACTTTTTCTACATTCCAAAAAAAAATCGGTACTCAAGTAAATGAAATAATTATTACACAACTCTTGATGACAACATTACAGTTTTAACAAAAATAACTACAATGTACGTGGCATATTAATGTCAGCGAAAAATAAAAACAAGTAAATATAAGCCACTTGACAAAAAAAGACACAATGACAATTTTTTTTTTTTTTTACATCTTTTGTAAAAAATCTCTTTATATGTAGGGTTAATGTATTGATGGGATCCCAATTTTCGTAATTTAAGTCGGGGTACATATTTTTTTCTGTGCTTTTCACTATAACAAAAAACGAATGTGGCTATTTAGAATACAAGCATTGCAACTACCTTTTTCACAAGTTGTAGGCCGATACTCTCTTTCATATCTGAGGGTGTCCTTGGTTTTGGTGTAGGCCTAAGGTGATGGGAAAATTCAGTGGGGACAGCGCTTGATTTCAGAATCTTGGGTCTTCTCGGCTTCCTACTTGGCGAGATACGATGTATTTTGCGTAAAAATCTCCTGAAATGTTTGGCCACTCTACCGCCCAACATTTCGGCATTGGGAATTGTAACCTTAAATACCATAGTAAATATTTACAAAAGGCTATAAGATGTTGACGATTGGTGTGCTGTTAAATGACTTCAGCCGATCGCTTACACATACATGTACATGTAACACGTCAGTGACGTAGACCGAGAGGTCAAGTCGGCTTAGTGACGTAGACCAAGAGGTCACTGTCCGAAAAAAGGATTTGATTGGTCAATCGGAACTCAC
This sequence comes from Tiaropsis multicirrata, assembly GCA_032270745.1. NCBI lineage: Eukaryota > Metazoa > Cnidaria > Hydrozoa > Leptothecata > Tiaropsidae > Tiaropsis > Tiaropsis multicirrata. The sequence goes on along the minus strand of JAUJPO010083416.1, from coordinate 390 downwards.
ACATGTCAACATTGCTGAACATGGCGGCTTGGGCTGTTTTAGTGTTTGTCGACGATAACCCGATATTAAACCATTCATTATGTGTCCCCCACAAACCGACAAGGAGTCTAATTAGCATGAGTGAATACAACAAGCAATGCCCTTCATGCTGACCTATGGGTTATTGCAGCAAGGAGTATCCTTTTAACATGCCAAACTTCTGTCAAGTTCTGTGACATCATATTCATGGATTTCATGTATACAATATAAACATGACTATGATGTACGAGGCTATGAGCTAGTCATAAACATCAGGCCTTATCAGTGAAAGAGACGCATGTATCTATATATGCTACATGTACCTATATAGCATACTTTAAGTACTACCCCATAGAATTACTTCAATTAAAA
>JAUJPO010083405.1:0-10372 GCA_032270745.1 Tiaropsis multicirrata | reverse complement strand
CCATCACCCCCTGGAAATTTCAATTAAAATACCCCCTGGAAAAGTTCGTCCACCCCTATGTATGGACTTAAAATGGACGAGCCCATTGGTCTCGCCTAATATCATAAAGTCTTTGACGGAGAGTGCGCTGACTTCCATAAAAGGAATATGATCAAAAGTAACACTCTCTCACTGCTCTCAATATTTTTCGAGAACCTTCTGTATCCGCCACTGCACTCCGTTGTTTTCCCACACACACACACACACACACACACACACACACACACACACACACACACACACACACACACACACACACTGTTGTAAGATTTTTACTCAAAATTGAGAATTTTGTTGCTTGAAATATGAATATTTTTAAGATTATTATCTTTTTTGGCAAGGTAGTATATAGTAGAGTAATAATAATATGATAAAATTTGTCTTATTTATTTATTCGATATATTTACACACGTTACAAGAGTTATAAAATATCCTCTTTAAGGTACTAACGAAGAAGGCATTGTCTTTCCATCCATTGATTTGCTTATTCCAGGCAGACACAAAACGAAAGCCCAACATCATCAAAGTTTGAATGGAATATTTTTCGATATATCGATTTTCCCTCGTCTTATAGTAATTCCACCTTCCCCAGACACGCAAGTTTACCCCCTGACACAATATTTTCAACAACCTTAGACAACAACAATATCATCCGCCCTCCGCCATCCGCACCCTGAATTTTGTTTTTTTGGAACAGCCTATGCTCATTATTCATGATGTAAGTCAGCATTTCGGCTTTTTTCATAACAGAAACACCCTAAAAAACAGATTTTGCCTTTTTTTTGCAAATAATCCGAAATTTTTCCCTATTTTGGGTGTTTCCGTTACGAAAAATGACGTAATGCTAACTTACGCATATCATGAGTTAAGCATGTTATTACATTAGCCTTTTTTCATCAGTAGTTTACAATCAGGCGTTTTCATGCACCATGTTCGGAATTTATTAGCCTAAAAAATAAATAGAGAAAGAAGATATAAATTCATCATTGTCCATTAAGTTGAAATGAGTTACAAAGCCTTAACATGTGTTCATAATATGTTATATAATGAAAAAGTGTAGATTTGAAGGAAGTTTTATCACTTTCAGAACTTATCATAGAAAAGACTTAAAATGTTCTTAACATGTTCTTATTTTTTTGGCATTTGTCCTTCTGTGGTTTTTTCAGCTACACGTTTTTTTACAAGAACATTCTGAAGAAGCCTTTTAATATTCTTAGTTTTTTTGGTTTCAAGCCTTTAAAATGTTCCTAATTAAGTCTTAAAAATTTGCTCATAGGGACTTAATTGGCTCTAAACGCGATTTTCCTCACTTATTAAGTCTGCTGGCTTCAAATCGATTATCGGATTTCTACACCGATTAGCCTTGAATTTACAATATTCTTATTTCTTTACTCTTGAAGCCTTTAAATGTTCTTAAAAAACATATTCTTAACTTTTTGGCTTTTAAAGCCTTATGTTTTTAGATGGTTTGTTCTTTTAAAAAAAATACGTGTACATATACTTACAATTGACAGAGGAACTGTTTCTTCAATATTAGCTCTTTTGTTTACTGTATCATCAAAGTTTTGGTGAATCGATTCTTGATTTTTTAACAAAGGACATTGTGCACGATTGTGTATACAATAACCCAATAGATTGATGACCTGAAAATAATGTATAAACAAATTGTAAACGCACGGAACGTTGTTTTAAAGTCCAAACAACTTTGTTGCAACACGTCAAAACGTTATTTGGACGTTGAAACAATGTTGGAATAACGTTATGTGCCTACTGGTACTGGGAAACTAAATCCCACCGCAGCAAATGTTGTGACATTTCTAAAATCCTGACTTTTCAAATTTTATGGTGACTTTTCACATAGATTCTTCACTGTGAAGAAGGTTTTACTATGGCCAGCATCCACTGACCAACAATTTTTGAGAATTGTTTCCTTTGTTTCCTTTGTACTTTGAGGCTCCCCAAGCGGTCTGCGTGAACGCATGAATGGCACTTTTTAATGCCGTGAATACTTGAAATGGATTGTTTTTGTGCGTGAATGCGTGAAACGCGATGTTGGCGTGAACGTGAAATCAGAATTTTTTGTGCGTGAATACTTGAATTTCATGATAATTCGTGACGCTTGAAAAGTAGAATCTGTCCATTGATATTAAAAAATTAATTTCATTCTTGATGTCTTCTTCTCTAAGAGGCTTGTTTTAGCCAATCTAGAAAGGCTGATTTTCAAAATTTTCCTGGACCGTCGGCTCCAACCTCGGTGGCGTCTCCTGAGATACCATTTTATGACCCAAAACTCTAAAAAACGATCTAAGGCTCTGTTAATCCCCCCAGTCCATCATTAGGCAGGTGGTCGGATGCCATGGCCCCCTCCCAGCAGAGGTTTTTAGAGGGATTTCCAGTTGATTACCGTAAATTCTCCTATACAAACACCGCACCTAAAATATTCATTTGAATTTTGCAATGAGCATTTTATGTTTTTTGGTATCACAAATATCTTAACAAGATATATTCTTCTCTACGATTCTGAAACCTGGACAATGACTAAATCTATGGAAATAAAAGTCACTGCGAATGCTACACGAATCTCTTAAAAAGAGTCAAAAACCTAGTTTTTGCGCCAAAAATGAGCTTGTTTCAGACCTACTACTGTGGTGCACCACAGATCCAAAGCGATCCAGAAAACACACATTTATCGACAGGCTAAAACGAGAGACAGTGTTAGAGATATATACAGGAACTTGGAACAGCATGTCGGACCGTGAGCTGTGGGGGAAGGGCTATTATTTAGGGTCGAAAGATGATGATGATCACAAATTAATAACTTAGCACTAATTAAATTTAGATCGCTTTTTAAGCCAAAGTTAGACACCATATTTTGAAAATGTTTCTCGCCCATCCGCCCCAACCATATTACATGCCACCTTCACCTTGCAAAACTAATTCGTCCCCCTTTTTTTCAAATATGTGTTCAATAAATTCAGGCCTCCCAGAGGTCCTACTTTTCCCATTTTTCCTACTTTTTAGCTTTTTTGACAAAAAGGTAATACTTTTCCTAATTTTTAAAGGGTTTGTCCTAATTTTCCTACTTTTCGTCATTTTTTAGAAAGTAAATTTTTATCTATGTTAAATTTTGGCATTTAATTGGTATTCTAACTTTTAGATTATCGCTAGATTGATTTAGATTAACTAGATTTATTTTTACAAACTAGAAGATGTGTGGAATTAGTTTTTTCAGTTGATTTTCGTTTGATTCTAAAAGAATCTCAATGTAGTGTAGACCGTTTTTCTCAAGCTAAGAACTGCTAAAGTTTTTATCCTTTTATACAGACTGGTGTTTCGAAAATGTTATGTCAATCTATCTGTCGGTTGTTTTCATTTTATTTTTCAAGAAATCATAGGCCCTCGCACTCTCAGTAGTTAATGATAGGTTATTTTTTTTATACTCCAGTTTTAACCCAATTTTGTATCTTGACCTTCAAAGTACTGCATGCAGAAATTCTTGAAGCCCTAAATGTAGTCGATTCTAACCACTCATTCGCCAGTACAAATGGAGACAATGATAAATTTAAGAGACAGTTTTCAGACTCAAAGATTGCAGCAAGTTATAAACAAGGAGAAACTAAAACCAAATATGTCGTTCAGTTTGGTATTGCACCGTATGTTCAGAGACAAATGATTAATGACTTTAAAGATCAACCGTTTACCTTTAAATTTGATGAAACAACTACATCTCAGATCAAAAAGCAGTATGACGGATATGTTCAATATTGGTCTTTATCTCAGAAGTTGGTTGTGAACAGGTTTGGGAAAGACTTTTTCTTTTTTGGCTCTCGGTTTTTATTCTATCCACCAGCTAAGGGTAAAATTAGTGTGAATAAAGTTGTTCCCTCAATAATAATACTCAGATTTAGTTACTTCACAAACAGAAACATCTAACCTTTCGTCTATCTGGAATTCTATCTTAAACTCATAGAGTTTTTATTGTTAATCTAGATACTGTGGGTCACTGTTCGTTGGCCATTGCACAAGTAAGCAATTAGTGGAGCATTTCGAACACTTCCAGTCCCAAATGTCTTGGGACCCTTCATATCTTCTTCACTTTGGTATGGATGGTCCAAACGTAAACTTGAAATTTCAAAAAGATGTACAAGAGATGTTTCTAGAAACTCTCCAAAAGAAACTCTTAGATATTGATACTTGCTCCCTACACAAAGTGCATACGTCCTTTCGTAAAGGTGTTCTTCATATGCCAATCGATATAGATGAGTTTGCTGTCAATTTACACAGTTTTTTCAAATTGTCTAGTGCCAGGCGTGAGGATTACCTTACAATGGAAAATCTAACGGATGTCGTAGGAGAGTATGCTATGAGACATTCATCTATTCGCTGGTTGACCATGAAATATGTTATAGTCAGAATAATCGATCAATGGGAAAATCTAAAGGAATACTTTTTAAAGTTTCTACCAAAGCAGAAAGAATTCAAGAGAAGTGTTTCTGAAACAAAACGCTATAAGCAAATTGTTGAAGTCCTGAAAAACGAGTTGGCTCTTCCTGTTCTGTCTTTTGCTGCCTTTCTTTCTCATCAATACGAAAGCTACCTTCTCACCTTTCAATCTGAAGAACCACGAATTCATATGCTACACAACAGTATGGGTTCACTGCTTTCTTCACTTATGTCCAAGTTCGTTAACAAGAAATCTTTGTATACCAGTAGCAAGGATACGAATACAATCAAACCAATTCCGCAGTTGGTCTGTCTTAATGTCAATTTGAAAGAACATTTGAAGTCTAAAGCTTTAATTGATATTGGGACTAAAGCAAAGCTTCTGCTCTCTGAAATTCCTGATCAAGAAAAGATCCTTTCGTTCCGTTCATCTTGTTTAAAATGTTATGTCTCAGCTACTGATTACCTGCAAAATAATTTGCCCTTTAATAACAAAGTAATCGAACATTCTCAATTTTTACATCCTGAGAAACGAAATTGTAGTAGCTCAAAGAGTGCAATCTCTAATCTTGCCCTTAAAGTTACAGAAGCTTTAGGGAAAAAATCTCAAAGTGTTTTTCAAACCAACAAATCTAATCCTGAAATCGTAGATCTGATCAGAGATCAATGGAGTCATTACCAAATTGATGATATATCGCCGTCTACCTATTTGATTGATGATGAGATGAAAGAGGAGAAGAAGCAGAATAACCGAAAGTCCAATTCGTATTGGAAACATGCCATGGAATCGTGTGGCCTCTACACTAATCTCGAAAGTCCCAACAGTCAGTACAAAAGAGTAGATCAATATTGGAACACTGTTGGAGAAATGACTAATGAGTTAGGTGCATTGAAATATCCACAATTATTTAGTCTTGTGAAGACTATCTTAAGTCTAAGTCACGGTAATGCTGTCCCTGAACGAGGCTTTTCCATCAACAAGCATATCCTCACGACACATGGAAACGCCTTAAAAGAGGATACTATTGTGGCTTTGCGTCTTGTAAAAGATGAGCTTTGTTCTGTCGGTGGCTTGGCAAATTTCAAAGTCACGAAACCATTAATGAAATCTGTCAAAGGCTCCTACGCCAAGTACGAAGCGTACCTCGCGGCTAAAAAGGAACTAGAAGCTAAGCAAAAACGCATTGAAGATGAACGTAAAGAGAAGGAAAAAGAAAACACTGCCCGTATACATAAATTACATCAATTAGATCAAGATATTCAATATACAAAGGATTCGATTAGACAACTAGAATTGACAGTTGAGGAAGCAAATAAAGATATGCAGCAAGCCCTCAAAGAGCCAGTCATGGTTAAAGAACGTATGACCAAAGCAAGCACTTTGATGGATATGTCTCTTGAACGTAAAAGAAAGCTCGAAAAAAACCTGGAAGACTTAGTGTCTAAGAAAAATAAACTTAGCTAATAAAAATACAAAATTATTATTACTAGTATGTATTTTTTTGATATTTGTTTCATGTATTTATCCACTGGGATAAGGTTGTGTTTTTATCTAGTTTACTACATTACCCACGTTATGTTTGTTATGTTAAAAGTTTTCATCTTTTCCTTGATAAAGTTGAACTTCCACGGGGGATCTGAAATTTGTTTGAATTTCATGAGCAATGGAATTTATAGGAGTTTTAATGAGATAGCTGCCTTCATGAGTTTTGCTCGAATTGAAGTTTGAGGAGTCCCCTTGGTTCATCTTTTCATTAGTACTGATTACCCATTAGTTATTTTTGTTTGCTGCTTACTATTTATTGATTATTGATTGTGTTTAAGTGTTTTTAAAAAACTAGGGCTACTTAGTTTAGAATGAATAGGATTGCTTTTTATTTGTTGCTACACCCTGTCTCTGTACCCCAGTGGGTATCAAAAGCTCAGTGGGGTGAAATCAAAAACTTTCAAACCCGCTGGGGTGGGTCAAACGGTTATGTTTTCCAAATGTGCTCTTAAATTTCTATTTCCCCTCATGATATTTTCACTGGGGTGAGATTTCTCGAGCCTTTTCTGAGCTATTTTTCCACTGGGGTGGCCAGTGGGTCACAGAGTGTGTGTTGCTGATGTTGTTGTTTACAAAAATTTATTTAAACATGTATTTCTTCTGAATAGTTTTTTACTGCTTGACATAGATTAGGGATATCTGACGTTTTAAAATCGGATTTTTAGAAAGTATAAAGAGATGTTACAGTTACTATTCTTTTGATATTATTAAGAAATAGTTTAAAACTATCCTACTTTTCCTACTTTTTGATAGAATTTTGCCGAATTTTTTCCTAATTTTTCCTACTTTTAGACCAAAAAAGGTCCTAATTTCCTAACTACTTTACAAAAAAATTGTCTGGGAGGCCTGATTTTATATGGTAACTTGGTGCTATTTTCAACACAAAAAGAGAGTTTTAAAAGCTTAGAAAAATAACTCCAGAAAAGCTTGACAACGCGATGTAATAATTCATCTTGCAATTTGAGACCACATCATTCTTTAGTACTTTAGGCTCTAAAAAACGTTTGAATAAAAGAGACACATTTTTGTCTCGCTGCTTGATGCTGGATGGAGATGTGTGTCAAACAGTAGCACCGTAGCACCTGTAGTTTTAATGAGACATTTACAAGCCAAGACACATTGTGCTATAATATTCCAAGATCAGAATGGGAGTTCACACAGCCAAAATAATATTCGATCGTTACAGGGTTCGATATCTATTGTGATCGAGATTGAATCATTCACATGACAACTTCTATTTTCTTCATCGGATGGATGATCGGTGCTTTAGTCGTGGGATGGGTTTCAGACAACTACGGTCGCAAAAAGACTCTCTTTCTTACTTCATGATCATGCTATCCAGCTCTATAGCACCGTTTGTTGGCAACATCTACGCGTTTATATTCGTTCGATTCATAAGTGGATTCTTTATTCCCGGAGCTGGCCTTCTAATGATGAGCATAACACATGAGATAGTGGGCACCAAACGAAGACCTCTTGCAAGTATCATTCTCTGGTGTGGATTTACGTCAGCTTTGTGTGTGCTATCGTTAATTACTTATCACGTGCCAAAATGGTAAACACTTTATGTAGTCTGTTCAGCACCTTATTTTGTTATGTTATTGTTGTTCTGGAAATTCGTCCCAGAATCCATTCGATGGTTAAGATTGAAAGGTAAAATTGGAGAAGCTCTTGAAGTTTTCCAGAGAATGACCGAGTGGAATGGTGAAACAATTGACGCAAACGTCACCTTAGCACAATTGCAACAAGATACTGACGCACACAGAACCAACCCTAAGGAACTATTCGCAACAAGTGAGATAAGGAGGAAAATTCTACCTATGGATATTATCTGGATGACGAATGGTATGGTTTATTATGGTATTTCTCTAGGAGTTGGTGATCTTGGTGGTTCAATGTATGTCAATTTCGCGTTGGCAAGTTTCGTTGAAATCCCAGCCTCAGCGTTGGCTGTCTACTTTCAAAACAAGATCGGCATACAAAAAACAGCTATGGTATTTGTTTTTCTTGCAGGTCTTCTGACGTTGGCACTTGCATTTATTCCGTTAGCGTACAGCGACATTCGAACAACCTTTGGTATGGTTGGAAAATTGCTCATAATCACTGAGTTTTCAATCTATCTACGGAGCTGTATCCGATCAAAATCAAATCTGAGGCAATGGGATTCTTGCAAATTACAAGTCGTATATGAGCTGCAAGTGAACCATGGATAGCCAAAGGTGTGAAAGTGATCCACAAAGCTTTACACTTCATTATCATGGGAAGTTTAGGGTGTTCTTTGTTGGTTTATACCAGATACCAAAGGACAAGAAATTCAAGAAACCGATAATGATTTCACCAAAAATGATATTAATGACTCAGAGAAAACTCCTTCAATTGAAATGAAAGAGGTTGAGAAATAAATAATGAGTGAGATAGGAACTTGTATTATACAGTTTTAACATTTATGACTTCTAAGTTCCTTGGAATTTTGTAAATATTTTTAGAGAGAAAAGAAAAATCTTTGTTACGTTTGAGTGACTTTCTTTTGTACATAACAGAAACTTTTTAGCCGAAGATATGTATTTTCAATGATTTATTATGGCACTGAAATAAAATTAACTGAAGAGAGAAAGTAATTTCCTAGATTTTTTTGCAACAAGTCGCATAATATTTTTCAATATTCACTTACCGCAATTAGATTGTTCAAATTGGTTCGTAAATGAGCGAATTTCTTTCCAACTTTTTCTAGCCGTATGTTGGGTAGCTTCATTCCAGTGAATAATGGATTCTTATGAAAAACATCTTTATGTCTTTGGCATAAGTTTCCTAGAGGAAGAATAATATTTGATATCACAGTCTGAATGTTGCATGTTACTGTATTACACTTTCCGAGTACTTCAATAAATCTTTAAAAATCAATTCAAAAAATCGGATTCTAATTTCTTCTCTACGTAATTCATTAAATACTTTATTACATGAAAATTTCGCGGCATGAAAATTTAACGGACATCTTTAATTTCGCAGTTGAAGCTGCGGCATTTTAATTTCACGGTAATCAAAAGAAAAAGTGTTTTCATTGTGTTTTTTTTTCGGTTTGATTAACGACGCGTTTTTTTGCCAAAAGTTGCATTTCGTGACATCTTAATTTCGCAGATTTTTGAATCACACAGTTTTATAACATCAAAACAATGTTTGTTAGAAAGTTGCTAAAAGCTAATGATGCCAAGACTCTATGGTTCTAACGAAAACAACAGAATTTCTAACTATACGAAGCCTCTGTGACCTGGTTAGACCAACCAGAGAGCCTAATAAGCTTTTAGATTACCTTAAGGATGGCGGGCTGAAGTAATTTTGAAATCGGGGAAGTGAAAAAGTTAGAACAATTTAAAATTCCTTTCCACGAATATTATAATATTCTTACCAAGAGCTTTAGTGATATGAAAGAGTTGATCGATATCAGAATCTCCAGGGAATAAAGGATCACCAGTAATCATTTCGTATAATAAACAGCCAACTGCCCAAATATCTACAGCTCTGAAAGCAAAAAAGAGAAATTCAACTGAAAAAGTGACTATGATTTATGTCGACGGAGAAAATGTGCTCCATCGTTATGAACATTTAATTGCGCTTGCTTTTATGTTTCTTTGTTTTAGTTTAATATGTCTTACGTTTTACGTGTCTATTAGTTTTCATGTGTCTCACTAGGCTTCCTTTGTTTAGCGTTTCCTTTGTTTTAAGTCTTATAGCGTATTCCCAATTGTGTTTCATATGACATTTAGTCATGTTTATAAACTGTAAATTTTGTACATATAAATTAGTTCAACACTGAGAGCACTATAAATAATACTTGATACTGTTCATCAGAGCAGACAAGAGAACAGAGATTTAACATCGATATCCAGGAATACAAAAAGGAAACCGTGGAAAAAAATCCGCACCCCTCTGTTAATGAAGTAGATTTTTATTAACACCAGCCCCCCTGGATATCCTTGGCCATCAAATTCTTATCCCCTGGATATCTATACTAGGTTTGCTACCCTCCGGATATCTCATCCTCTAATGAAACGTGCTTCTCTTATACGTCCAGCGGTTTTGTAGAGGTCTGCAGTTCATAGTACTGACACTACACTGGGAAGTTAATGTCGTCAAAAAGTGGGCATATCCTATTTTTTCTAGAAGAGCCTATTACACAACATGTTCCCAGCAAGCAAACAACGATATTCCAACATTGTTTCAACGTCGAAACAACGCTCCGTGCCTGCTGGGGGTATATTGGGCTTTTCCGGAAATTGTCCGTACCCCCCCCCCCCTGTTGAGGATATCCATTTTTCGAGGTTCAGAGCCCCCTGGATATCCGGCCTT
>JAUJPO010083394.1:0-10373 GCA_032270745.1 Tiaropsis multicirrata | reverse complement strand
TTGATTTAATGACTTTTTACATTTTGAATAAGCGAGGCATTCAATAACAATAAACGTCACGGCGAAATCATCTATTGATTACGAGGTCTTAAAAAAAAGAAGTAAAAGAAATCACTAGAGATTGGACATTAAACATAAAAGAAAAAAGACTACTAAGAAAATCCAAATATGACAAAAAGTGATTAAAGAGGGCCATTAGGTCGAATCAATAAAAAGTGTGAATCGTGTCACAAACTCAGCACAAAAACTTAATTCGGTCGGTTCTTCAGTTTAGAGCTTTTTAAAAATAATTTGATGGGCCCATGTAGAAGGTTTAGTGGATAAAATTATTCATAGGGGATATCAAAAAGTTTTCCTTTGGGATGGTCCTTTTTTCAATTTCAATGCTAATTTTCAACCGAGGACAGTTTTTTGGACTTATTTTTCTTTCGAAATTGGAAAATATTTTCTTGATGAATATCTAAGCGACTAAAGTCCACACAGAAAACGGGTAAGTGTTTGAATAAAGCGAATTTTTCCGATGTCATTTTATAAGAAGACCAGTAGACACATAACGTTTTTTTAACGTTATTTGTTATTTCAACATCTAAACAATGTTCTGGACCTTGAAACAACGTTGTGTGGACGTAACATTCTGACGTTGAAACAGTGTTGTTTGTACTGTTATTTACTAGAACAATGACAAATCTCAATCCAGTTTAAAGTCTTGAACATACGAAGAGGTTTCAACCAGTTGTCCACCATCCGGTTTTTTCAAAGATGATTTGATGTTCTGGACCTTGAAACAACGTTGTGTGGACGTAACATTCTGACGTTGAAACAGTGTTGTTTGTGCTGTTATTTACTAGAACAATGACAAATCTCAATCCGTTTTAAAGTCTTGAACATATTAAGAGGTTTCAACCAGTTGTCCACCATCCGGTTTTTTCAATGATGATTTAATGATCAGAAAATGTGTTCCTAATATAATTAATATTTAAAAATTAGTTTCAAATTTTTAACAGATTTCATACCCGTTAGATTTTAAGATGTTTCCACGTTAGTTGGGCTTTCCATTTTTTCGTTCCGGTCAGAATGAAGATCTCAGCACTTTTCTTGTACAAAAGCTTTCAAATTTTGAGCAAGTCGAGATATGCCAGTGCCATTTAAAAGGAGTTTTTTCTTTGGTAGCATTTTTCGAGTTATGTTACTACTGCCCAAGTAATAGAGATTATACCTTTCAGCAAAATTTTGAAGAATCGCGTTTTTTATTTCCACTTCATCTTCAATTCAATTTTTATCCTTTTTCCAGATTTTTTGGCTGTGTCGCATACGGATGTGATATCATTTGTGCCTGCGTGGAGAATTTTGGCTTCGTTTTTATTAATAAAGTCAAGCATGTCCTCTGTATCAGTACCAGGGAAACTTCGAACGATAGATTTTAAATATTTTGACGACATACCATTTCCTTCCACATATGTGGAAATAATGCATTATTTAATAGACTGTCACCGCAAATAACGCCTTTATTTCGAGATTTCACTGAGTTCTTTTCCATCGCTTAGCATGTCGACTTTTCTGGTTTATCCTTTGGCGGCGATTTTCTTTTAACTTCCTTCATTTCAACAAATAATTTTTCTGACTTTGCGATACAAAATGATTTTGATTTTTTATCTGGTTTCTCTCGATTGTTTTTCAAAGGGTCATTATAATTTGACATTGCGATCAAATAGTTTGATAACAACATCTTTGATTTCAAGACTATCCACCCTGTTGTTTGTAAATTTTTCAATTTTCAATTCCCAAGCCATCCGAAGCCTCATCGTGGTTCGTATGTCAGTAACCGAGCTCAATGCTCAATGTTTCAAACTTGTATCACTTTCGGGCATTTTGACACTCCTTTTTTTAACTGCACTTTCAAAAGACGTCCGTTCACCACGAGAGTTCAATTGGAATAAACACGATATAATTCGTTAACTCAATTTTCACTGAGATAAAAGTTTTAATTTTCGCGGTTTTCAAGGCATTATAATTTCGCGGGAGCTAATTTAGTTTCCTTAAGGTATATTAGAGAATTTACGGTAATCGGTTTTTAAACGGCTTTTGTTAAAATTTCTTATGGTTCTTTTTCTGATTTCTGGCACATGGCGTCATGGCCAAAATATGACACTTTCATTCGTAGATAGATAATTTCAAGTACCAGAAATAGCGTGTTTTTGTTTTGTTTATTTGTTCTTCTTATTCACGAGATTTTATCATTACTGTTTTGTTTTGTGATTTTTCCAAAAATTGTCAGATAGGTCTATATTCAGCATTGCCTTTACCTTAGTTTTTACTATAGCGTATATTTCATATATTGACTTCATCTTTAAGGCCATAGCTTTTACTATTGAGCCAAAAGTGACCTTTTCCAATTTGAAGTGGTCATTCAGTTGTTGCTTCCAATTGAATTTCGACTGTATCAACTCAAATTACCATTACATCATCCACATCCAATCAGATTCGTAGAAAGTCACTAATAAAATTGACGTGAAATATTAAATGAGAACAAATTAGCTATGTTCGCTATTAACAATTTAGAATTTCTGATAAAAGTAGAGTCATGTTATGTTTTTACAGGAAGAAATTTTGGTGGGAGTTTAATTTTGCGGAAACCGCCAAATCTGCCAAAATTTCTTCCTTTTCTTTCTTTACATTATATTTATATGCCATGTAATCTTTTGTCACCCATAAGATCGTTTATCGATTCAGCAGATACTGATGTCGCTTATTTTCGAATCTATACTGCTCTACCCCCCGTCCGCATGGCTAGTGCCACACAAAATAAATCCTCTTGAAATGCCAAAATTTCATGATAAATACGGCCGTAAAATTTAGTTGCCATTGTGAAGGAAATTAAAGAAATAATTTCCGTTTTGTCTTCCAGTAAGGCTTTAGGGGCCATCCATGATGGGCATTCAGAATAAATTTGGTCATTTTACTTCTACATCTACATTTCCAGCTTTTGTTTTTATAAAAATTTTACGGGACGTCCTCGTTTGTACGCATCCAAAGAGTGAATCTTTTTCACACATGTCCTCAGTTTTCCGCTTTTTAAAACTGCTTTATAATCGACATGTCTAAGTATTTTTGAATAGCACATTATTCACGTGACAAAATACTTAAAACAGAAGTAGAATTAAAGCTGTCAATCAAAAATTATGGATATAAAGGTACAGGTCCACGTGTTGCTGTTTTATGCTTACAGTCCTCACTATGTATATTTCGTCCGTCTGTGTGTGTGTGTGAAGGTATTTTCAAAAAATCAAAAATATAAGTCACCAACCATATCATGATTTATTGTCACTCCTATTTTGAGTTTTTTTCATCATAATTTCATACAATTTGTTATTAGGCAAGACAGACCATCAGAAAACGGGCTGCCGGTTGTAGGTTCATTTTACATAAATTTTCAACACTATATTGTTTGATTTTATATTATGTTTAAATATCTAAGTCAGCCTGAAAAACGTTTTTTTTACGAGGCACCCACCCAGTTAGCTAAGACAAATCAGCCACTTCTTTTACTTTTGATATAAGCAAGGATGCCAAAATTGGCTAAAATTGATCTCCATCGCTTTCAGACATTTTAACTATATTCCTCGGCTAAGAAAACTGTTGAAATTTTGTTTTTCTCAACTGCTGAAATTCAAACTGAATGGTGAGACCGTGCTACTTTTTCATCAGAATCATAAAAAAGAATTAACAGGGTCTCCATGCTATCACCCAGCCAACTTTTTTTATTTAATTTTATTATGAGGTTATATCGTATCATGTGATTTTTGTCTTCAGATCATTTAAAAACATTTGAAATAAGCTTTAAAACTTTTATAATAAATTTTCAAAATTCAACAACAAAACTCAATGAAAATTTAGCTATATAATAAAAGATTTCAGAACTGCACTTCATTGACGCTCCATTTAGCATCTCTTTGTTTGAAAAGAGGTTGGTTTCGAACCAACTATCTTTGGAGTGACAATTCTCAGAAATCCTAAGTTATTTGTGATTTTTTTTTAGATGTCTGATTGTGCTATATGCACCAAATGCATTGATGAAAATGAAAAAACCTTTAGGGTAAGACCTGTCAGAAAAACAAAAGTCAACCCTTATGAAGAAATTCAAAAATTTGAAATGGAAATTGCCATTTCATCGCTTTTATGTGAAAAGTGTTATTGGTTGCTGGCATCTATTAGCAACACAAGAGAAAGACTGAAGAGAGATTGTGACAAATTGAAATGTTTGAACATGAATGGAAGAACTGAAATTATTGATGAGACAGTTCAAACAACTGAAGAGCATAAATTAGAAAAAATCTATATCATACAAGGAAATATAAAGAAAATCATACCACCCCAGCTTGAAGGACTTGGTAAAGCGTTATTGTATGGAAGGTGCAGTGAAATATCTATGGCAGCATTCAAAACACCAGTATTGCAGATGTCACTGAAAGAAAATTTCTTAAAAATCTTGAAAAAGGAAAGTGAGCAATTATGCAGCAAAAAGAAACCTTGCCTTTTAAGAAAAACTTCTAAAGATGATATTAAATCTTTTAGTTTAATCAAACTTTATGAAGAATTGCAAGAGCGTTCACCATTCTTAGTGCAGGTGCTGGATATGATTGCTTTAAACGGATATCAAGCAAGACGTAATCAAAATTTGCACGTACCTGCTGTTTGTGTAGCAGCTGCAACACTGTTAAAGAATAGGAATATGCAATTGAATGCTTTTCAAGTTATGATGAATAGCATACTCCAACATTCCAGTTTGACAGTACGTGCCATTCATTTGTGTATGATTCAGATTTTTTCCAATAAAATTACCTTTAAAGGCACAGAATTGATAAAAATTTACTTTTTTTTCTGTCATCTGTCAAATTGAATTTTTGTCAAATTAAACTTTTTGAAAATATGAACCCTTTAAAGATGTTTTTTGCTATTTTTTTTGCTGTTTTTTACACCATTTTTTAAGGTTAAATTTTTTTCCTTTAAGGTAACTAAAATTTCTTCTGATTTTCAAATTGAATTATTGTTTTATTTTTTCAGGGCTGTATCAATCGATTTAAAGTTTTGAAACTCACAACATCCTTAAAGACCTACTACAGGAAAATGGATGAATTCGGGAAGAGATTTGATGAAGAAGTTAAGTTGAAAGTTAAAATTGACAGCAGCAATCTAGCTTCTCGTCACGGGTTTGTACCAAAAAAACGAGTCAAGGTGGAAAAATCAACTTGTATTGTCAAAGAACCAATCACTACTCACATGGATGAAACAGATGAAATTGAAATTAGCCATGAAGAACCCAAGCAATGTCTAGGAAAGTTCACTATTTCAGAAGAAAGAGATGAGATGTCACTGGTATCCACTAGCAGAGTCAAGGAGGTTAGACTGGATTAATTTTTAATAGATCCTTATT
This sequence comes from Tiaropsis multicirrata, assembly GCA_032270745.1. Classification (NCBI taxonomy): domain Eukaryota; kingdom Metazoa; phylum Cnidaria; class Hydrozoa; order Leptothecata; family Tiaropsidae; genus Tiaropsis; species Tiaropsis multicirrata. The sequence goes on along the minus strand of JAUJPO010083394.1, from coordinate 4,942 downwards.
ATGACAACTCGGATTTAACAGCAAAGTAAAGCAAAAGAAATAATAAACTGTCATCTGTAAATTGATTACTTATTTAATGTTTCTTTTTTAAGCTTAAACTTAACAACGCAATTTTCTTGGAGCCTGATGCGGGAGTAGATGAAAAAGTAGACAAGGAGACCAATGGGAGGAAACAAGTAATTGACAATTTCGACTTTAGGACTGTTGTCAATGATGAGACAGCAACAAATAAAAACAAGGTATGTTTATACAGTAATACAAATGATTAGAGACTTAAAAAAGGGCTGGATGACATTGAACTGGTTGAAGAACTTATAATTGAATTCTACATAATTTGAGTTCTTACTGATTTGTATTTTTTAAGGATTTTCACTGGTGTTCATGGATGGCTACAGAAAACCGAATTGGATTTTTAGATGAGCCGCCTGACAACAATCGATCCATTAAGATGTTAGAGAATGGTTGCTTATTGCCCCAAACCGAAGAGCACATCGAACAACGAAAAGATTTTGTTGCACTTGTTGGCCGTGTCATAGTCAAGCATCTAAAATGTTTAAATTTCCTGAGTGATGTTGTAGTCAATCACATCAAACATAAATTTTCACACCTAACATCTAAACCAACTGAAACAGTAAGTATAATGTTACAAGATACAAGGGAAAATTAACTTGTGAAGGCTTGAAATGCTCTCATCTGTCATGATACAATTAGCTTTACTTTTAGATTAAGGTTCCTTTGGTGATTCTGCATAAATATTTTGATAACTTTTTTACTTTGATTCCATTTAGACATTCCTTGGTATGATTTATAAAAACGAAAATGAATCTGATGGGATGAAAGAATGTCTTAGGCGAATGCAAGAGTACCAACCAAAGTATAAAGATGAAGAAATGGTATTTGGGGATCAAGGAGTAATTGGAGATCAGGTATTAAAAAAATTGATAAAGCGTAAAGGAATTTTTTCTGTTGCCACAAGCTAAAAATATAGAAGATGTCAATTGCTCGATGAACTGGAAATCACTAAAAAAAAGAATCTCACCTGGTAACTAAATTTTGTAGGTTACAGTTGAACGGGCAGCAAATGGTCTTGACCAATTACGAAATGGCTTCACTGCAGAACAAAGATGTGAGGGGCTTGATGTCGAAGTGGCTGATTTTCATTCCTCAATGAAGCTATTACAAGTTTGTCTATTTTTTCTATTTGGAGTTAGACATTCTTGGTTTATATTCAAGGTTCTATACAAACTACAATTTACTTGTCTACTAAATTGGGTCCCTCTGTCTTTTTCCGGGCTTGGGACCGGCTACTATCATAGATAACTAGGCGACATTAACCCATGTTTTGCAAACCTAATCAAATATACTCTCACCGGTGTGAGTAAAAGAATATCACAGTAAAAATGTGTCGTTACAATACTGGCATTTTGATATTTCTTTTCAAAATAATTGCAAAAATGTTTCTGCTTTGTTAATAGTTATTGTCAAAAGTTTTCATTTGTCTAATTTATTTGATTTTCAGATTGCTATGAATAAGTTTTACGAAAACAAATCATCAACGGACAAATGTACACTGTATTCAGATAAAATCTTGATCAATCGACGAAATTTAAAACATGATGTCAGCAAAAATTATAATCATTGCAAAAAGTTTATCCAGCTTGAGCTGGAGGCACGAATAGTGGCTGCTGCATGCTTAGAATTGGACGTGCAATTTTCATCTGAAACCATTGATCAGGAGGTAATACTTATCAGCCCTATTTACGCTTTTTAAGTTTTCGAAATAAAATACTGTTATTTTTCCTAGTTCAGATGTTTTTCCTATTAATAGGATTAAATTTTGCGAGATTAAATTTAGATTTTTTGCCCTTTTTGCGGATATCGTGTGGGTTCGTCGATTTGCAAAATTAAATCCATGCAAAAATTTTGAAACTACCATTTTTGCAAAAAAAGTTGTCAAAACCATGTAATTTTAGTAAAATATGTCAATTTTTTGGGTCATTCGCAAAATTAAATCCACAAGAAATTTCTCTTGACTCTCAAAATTAAATCCAAAAAGATTCGCAAATTTTTTGGCTCACAAAATTTAATCCTATTAAAGTAGTCTTGATATTGTTGATTGTTATTCAGTCTTCATTGATTGATTAATTCAATCATATAAATCAGAAATTATTTTTTATCTCAAAATCATGAAAATTATTTCTTCCATACTGTAGAGTCTTCAAAACCTCAATTCAAAGAATGATAGGAAATTGTTCTTAAACAATGTTGCATCAAGGATTGTTGATAAATTCATACTTCCGGAAGAAAGCAACAAGGAATGGGTGAGGGCTTCTGAAAAGGAAAAAGAACTCATTGACGAAGTTGAAAGGTTCAAGGAAGATGGCTACTACCTATGCAGATTTGCTGGATGCAATCGAAGGTACCATTCACAAAAATATTTCAAAATTTTAATTTGTCTAGTTATTGTTAAGGTATATGCATATAAATTGAAAAGCTGGTATTCTAAATCTTTGGCTCTTATTTCATATTTCATAGCCTTTTCAGTTATATATTCAATAATTGATTATAAATGTTTTGCTAGGTATACATGTACAGATTAAAATAAAAAAAGAAAAAAGTTTTCATTTTTAACATTTTCAGCAAAAGCTTTTCGACTTATGTGTCATCTTCAGTGCAGAAAAAATATAAAAGTTAAAAAATTCTATCAGTTTTAACAAATTCCCATGTGTGCAGTCAAAGACAAATATAGTATGTCTTTGAGCACTAGAGAATTAGCTGGGATTTCTTTTTGGTAATTAAATATACAATTAAAGTAGAGCGATAAAATATACAGTTAAAAAATCATGTTATTCCATTTTGGAAAAGTAATAAAGTTTTTGTTTCAATTCGAATGTTTACTAATAATAGGTTTGATTATATATTGCAATTAAAAATGCTTTGAGACTTTTTCTTTCGTTTGCGTTGATGGGAGCTGGTGATAGGACTTTCCATGTGAAAGCGTGATCAGGGTTGTTAAGTAGGTGTTTCAATGATTTGGTTATTCAATAAAATGTTTTTAATCTATTTTTTCAGATACAAGGATGATGGTGAAAGAAGAAGAAAACACGAACTCACCCACAACGGTTTTGTGTTTGAAGAGCCATCAACTGCAAACAATATCAAATATGCTTCAAACAAAGATGATATGTTAAATTATCAAACCTCTTTCATGCAATTGGCTATGGTCATTTTTAACTTCCATGATAGCATTTCTGAAGGAGATGGAGACAGAGTTCTTCGCCAATGGAAGTTCATGTTTTTGTTCTTCAAAGCTGATAGCCCACATAGTCCCAAATACACTTTAGAAGCATTTTACCTCCTGGTACAGTACCATGCCCTGTTAGCTCCGCAGACAGCAGAACGTTTGATATGGAATCGGTTTTCAAAGTCAGTTCATGGACCAGGTGGAAACATACCGCTGGATATGGCTTTGGAACATTTCAACAAAATTTTGAAAAATGGTATCAGAAACATGGGTCCCAACAACTCCAGCAAAAGAGCAGTAGATCGTTTTTGCAAAGCCTTGGTTGTTAATAAGGCCATCTTAGAGAACTTTGATTCTATGTGCAAGATAATGAGGCGCCATGGCCGCCATCGTGAGATAAAAGCAACTGATGATCTGGAAAAGTTGACAAATGAACTCTTGCAGGAAAATGCTTTAAAACAATCCGAAAAAGAGCGAACGTACAGCTTTTTCAAAGGTATGAGTCCAAGCCTCCTGGATGATTTTGATTTCCACAGTCTGTACCAATGGATTAACAGACACAAGAAAAACATTATCTGTTTTCGTGCTGCAAGATGAATATGCTATGATATGATGTTTATTTTCTTTTAGTTTTTTTTTATTTCTATTTTTTACTAAAAATAAAAAAAATATAAACATCATTAATTTTCTCAAAACTTTTAAGTGTAGCAGGTAAATAAAAAAAATTGTCCTTTGAAGACATTCATTATAATATGGAAATTTTGTCAAAATGATAAGACTTTTCTCATCACATTTTTCTTCTTTGTACTATTTTGTCTTTTGTAACTTTTTAAAGTCTTAGTTTGTAAATACTATAAATATATGTAAAATATATTTAAAAAAAATAAAAACATGTTTTATGTACATAAAAATGTAAAATTTATTTTATGCCTTCTGACTACAAACAGGTTTCAATGTCAAATAATTGTCGAGCAGACTACATCATTTGGAAAAGTAGGTCAAGTACCTTAAGGGAAGAAATTTTTGGGTGTCAACCGCAAAATTAAATTCCACGGAAACACGCAAAAATGGCTGAACCGCGAAATTTAATGCCGCAAAAATTTTTTTTAGAAATGAGAAAAACATTTTAAACAAGTTCATTTTCCAGCAAAAATATATTTTATAGCTCACCGGCGAAATTAAATTCCCGCGAAATTTCTTAAATGGCCTTTAATCTTTTTAATTTTCAAGGTCTGAATTGCAAAATTAAATGCCGCAAAAAATTCTTTCCGCAAAAATTTCTTCCCTTAAGGTAGGAAACTTATCTTCAATAATAAGCCCCCTTTAAAAAGCAGGGTTGCCACAGGCATTTTTAAGAATACCTAAAAATATCCTAAAATATTATTTCCAAGCCTTTTAAGCTCAAAATTTCATATTTTTTCCTGATATTTTGTAAAACAAACGTAAATTTTCCAGACTTAAATCATTGTTTTTATTAAGGCTATATATACAAACAAAACGTGCTGTCAAATATCATAAGAAATACATTATATATTATAAAACAAAATGCATAAAAGCTGTCAAATGCCATAAAAAATACATTAAAGAGCTTTAAAAAAAGAATATACAAACAAAACCTGCCGTCAAATATCATAAGAAATACATTATATATTATAAAACAAAATGCATAAAAGCTGTCAAATGCCATAAAAAATACAT
>JAUJPO010083383.1:0-10373 GCA_032270745.1 Tiaropsis multicirrata | reverse complement strand
AACATGCTATCTATAAGAAACTATATGATGACACCAGAAATTTTTATACTTAAGCCTCGTTAAAATCACCATGCCACGGCGTGCCACCAAAACATTTTTATCCCATTATAAAGTAACGATCTTGAAATTTATCATATTCAAATGTTGGCACTCAATGGAGTGAATGGCTTAGGAATATTTCAATCTAAAATTTTAGTGCTGTTTAACACTCTTTTTCCTATGACTATGGTTAAATAAAACACACGATCCAGTTTAATTGTAAATTTTCTTTTGGTAACACAAGGAGCTCAGAGGCACTTACCCAAATTTGCATGAATCGTATTTTAAAACTTTTACAATTCTTGTCAAATGCAGTATAAATAAATTAAACCAAAGAGAAGCCCACTCACTCTGTCTTTTCTCTCTTAAAAGCAAAAATAACCGAATCTGCAAAACATTTCTTGCAAAGGATTTCAAAAAAGTATAAAAGCACACTTTTTAAACTTTATAACTAAAAAAGCCTTTTCAATTCAATAAATCCAAATCTAGTTCTCGCTAAAAAGAATATGGCCGAGTCTTTCACAGGTTGAAAATGAAAATAAAGCGAATCCAAATCTCTCAACACTCTAAGTACCATGCGCATGGGGCGTAGTATTTATCGTAAATAACAAGTATCAAAACGCTGTTTAGTCTTCGTCTAAAAAATTTGAACATAACTACCTAAAAATTACTTTAAATTATGATTCAACTTGCTACCAAAAAGTTGATAAGTCTGTTTGGAAGTCAAATGTCAAGAGAAATTCAACTGTTTGGTAGCAGGTTAAAGATTTTAAAATATATATCTATCTTTTATTTCCAAATTGGAAGAGCACTGTATAAAAAAGGTATAAAAAAAGAGAAGGAAAAAATCTAAAAATATAATGCTTGAAAGAAAGACGCTAAATCATTCTGGATTTCTAAGATTATAATTGGGTCACAAAATTGGATTGGGTTGGATTGGGCTGGGGTAGGGGTTTGGGGGTAATAACTGAGAAAAACAAAACATAATGGTTGATAAAGGGGATCGTACGACGGTTCTAAAGATTTAAACAAGTTTATATATAAATTGTGCCCTTCCAAACGCATTGGCAATTCCTTTGATAAATATATATAATCTGTATCAATTATAATGAAAAATAAATACCTTTTTATTCTATGTACCCTACAATAAAACTGCTCGTATATATAATGTAAGTCTATTTAACAATATTTTTTTATATAAATATGATAAGAAATTCGTCTATAATACAGCAGTATGTTCTCCAAATTACACAGAAAATAATAATCTTTTAATTTTGCAATTTCTTTTCTGTGTACATAATTTCTTATTGCAGGGTTTATTTTCAAAAAAAAAATAATTTTAAAATCTATAACCGAGACTTTCTTGGAAGCGATAAAAATTTCCAAAAAAGTAACGAAAACAAAATACCATGTACAACCATCGTACAAACGACTGGGAGACATACAAAGTTATGTTCATGTTTGATACAAAGTGTGCCTTTTATAAAAGGCGATTCTTTTTTACGAAGACTAAAAAAACAGCGTTTCACTATCTACAATGTTCAAAATCAATCACGAGATTAGCCAGGGGGTAGAAAGGTGCATATTAACATGAGCAGAAGGGGTTTAAGTCGCCAACTGACTTTCTCTTTTCTCCACAACAACAAACCAACCAATAACCCAAAATCTGGGACAACAGCTCAAAGCTCCTTCAGGAAAAAGTAAGACAACAAGGAAATTCTACAATAGTTCATGAGTTCATCGAATACATAAACCAAATACACTGCGACGACAATTTCTTTAAAATAACATCGATGACTCTTTTTGTGTGTTTTCTTGTGAAGCTTTTATTTATCCCACCATTCATCCGAGTTGTTGCTTCGGTTGTTGCTACGACCCCCTCCTCGGTTGCCACCGGCACCACTGGCACCACCACGGTAATTGTTGTACATTGGCTGTTGCTGATAAGCAGTGTACTGGTTTCCACCACCATACATTGGCTGTTGTTGACTCATGTAGTTATTATGGCCACCACCACCACCACCACCACCACCACCACCACCACGATTACCACCACTGTAACGATAATCACGTCCTCCGAAACCACTTCCGCCACCACCACCATATCTGATAAAAAAGAGGTTAGATCGTTTTACACTTTAATAAGTCTTTTTAGAAAATAGAAATGTAATCGTTCAAGGAAGGTTTAAGCTCGTTTTCGACAGAAAAGAATGACCTTTTAATAAAGGAAAGAATAGAGATTTTTAAAACGAGACTAAATAAACAAACCTGCTCTTCTGGGCTCTTTTGGCTGCTTGGTGTTGTTGAGCTTGGTAGCCCATTGATTCTAGCCAAGATGGGATCTCTTGTTTAGCATCAGATAAGATATCAATCAAATCTTTTGAAATATTGCGGTTCTTATCATTGAAGAAGGAAGTTGATAGACCAGTGTGCCCGACACGTCCAGTACGTCCAATACGATGGACATATTCTTCTATGTCACTTGGCATATCAAAATTAATGACATGTTTCACATTGGGAATATCCAAGCCACGAGCAGCAACCTAAGAAAAAAACATACTTTGACTGAATTTTCAACTTTGACAACTGGTCTGAATTTGCAGCTTTCTATGATGAGTTTTTTTTGGCAGGGAAGTATTTAAGTTATTCAATTACATAAAAAAATAAAGAAATATTGTACTAACAGCAGTGGCAACCAAGATTGGTGTAATTCCTCGACGGAAACTTGCCAGTGCATTTTCACGTTCTCTTTGGTGTCTGTCACCATGAATGGAAGAAACTTTGTACTGTTCTGCGCAGTTGACAAGAAAATTATCCAGAGCATCTGCACCTCTTTTTGTCTCAACAAAGACAAGTGTTAAAGAATCCGGACCTATAAAAACCAAATTTACAACAGGTTCATTTTTAGAAAAGAAAAATATCTCAAAAGGAAAATAACATATGCAATGAAAGGGAACAACAACAAACTTGCAACATCACAAACTTACCAGAGGCATTTAGAAGATCCAAAAGGAATTCTCTCTTGTCATGTTCTTCAACCCAAACAACTTTCTGGGTGATATTTTCACTGGTTGATCCAACACGACCAACAGCCAAGAAAATGTAATTATCAAGAAAGTCACGGGCTAACATCTAAAAGAAAAAACATAATGAGAATGTTGCAGATCAGTTCGACGCAAGTCGAAGTGTTATCTTTTAATCAAGACATAAAACAATTCTAATTTGTTTGACAAAGTTTACCCAATGACGTAAAAATAATAGACAACCAACTGCCTCTAGAAGGTAGCTGCTTCATGTAAGCTTTGGACTGGGATATCTCACAAATAAGTTGATACAAGTTTAGTTTGTATCAACTTATTTGTGACAAATGCTTTTAGAATAAAAAATAAAATCCAAAAATTCTTTCCTAATTTTTGGAAAGATTGACATCACATGACTGATTCTATCCAATAGAAAACTGCAAACGAAGAAAATATTTAATTGCATTTTTTTACAATGGCATTAATATTTTTACAACCGCAACACTGATGATTTAGTGGATCAAGACAAGTTGGTTGTCTATTATTTCTACATAGCAGGTTTACAAAATTTTTTAAAAGGCGTAAATAAATTAATGATGAAAAGATTTCTGTACTATATGGAGGAACTGACAGCACTTTAATACTAAGGTTTTCTTTTTGAAATGTCTGTAAATATTTACCTGAATCTCCTTGGGGAATGTTGCACTGAACATAAGAGTTTGCCTTATGCCAGTTGCAGGCATATTACATTTTTCCACAATTTCTCTGATCTAAAATCATAGCAGGTAGAAAATTGTACAATTGAAATAGCAGTGCAGGACTAGATACATATATGGACTAAGTTTTGAAAGTATAAATAATGTGCCAACTATGTATAAGTAAAAGGTTTGATCAAAATACTGAAGACTTTGGACTTACAGCTCCTAGAAGATTATAATTTATTTTACCTGAGGCTCAAAACCCATATCCAACATACGATCAGCCTCATCCAAACATAAAAATTGAACATTTTCAAGTCCAATCTTTCCTCTCTGGATCATGTCCACTAAACGTCCAGGAGTACCAACTAGCAAGTGACATCCGCGGTCTAAGTCACGCATTTGAGTGCCAACATCTGCACCACCATAAACTACACACGGTCTCATGTGGGAACGGTACGTAAACTATCATTAAAATAAAAAGTGTTACAAATAACTGCCTCCTTTGATCATACTTCTTACTTTAATCTTATTAAGATAACAGCATGGCTTCTCAGGGGGTTTAAGGTAACCCCTAATTCTGAGATTTTTTAGGTAACCTCCTCAGATGTGTAATCGCCAAAATGAACTAATATTCTCATCAGCCTTTTCAGGCTGAAAAAGGTGCGTTTTTCAGCTACAATTTCCATCTAAGGGTGTATAATTTTCAAAGAATTTGGAAGAAAATTTATACCTTTAAAGAAGTTATGCCCTTCTTGTTGTCAGGGACTGTGGTACAATATTAATAAGGACACCTAGTATTTTCCACTAGGCTGAGACAGGGGTGTGTAAGCATGAACTATGTGTATTTTTGCCAAAAGTTCCAATAATAAAAATTTATTTGGAGGATCCATTATAGTTGGATTTGCATATTGCCTATAAGAGCTATGAAAATTTTCATCAGAAAATATTTTCCAGATTTTCCAGCCCTAAAAAGGTACTAAAAAAACTGTCATAAGGATGCTGTTGTCGGCCCCTACAGTCACGGGGATGAAGCCATGATCAGACTATATTTTAGAAAGGCAGGGCAGAATCAAGTTGAGTCTAAAAAGGACACTGATGTCTTTTTCTTCTGATCTTTTCTAGCAACAAGACTACAAATGACCTGAATAGGCAGATGGTTTGAAACTTAGAAGTTTGTGCAAGGATTTTGTCTCAAGCAAAATATTTTAAAATGTGATGGGTTTTGCTAACCTTTCTTGATTCATCATAGATTTGAGAAGCTAACTCTCTTGTAGGAGCAAGAATGATTGCAATGGGGAATTGCTTTCTGCGACTATTTCCAGAATGGATGGTACCCTGAAAAAAAAATGAAAAAACATTTTTCAGAACTAAAAAGCCTTTACTTCAAAATTTGCTCTAAAATGAACTTTTTATAGGGGTTTTCAGGTATTTTTAAATGATTTTTTTTGTGTGTATTAAGAGTTATCACTTTCTTTAGGAATCAAACAGACAATATCAGAAAATTGGCAAAGTAGTTTCTTCAGAATTTGCTTATTTCTATCTGCTCACATCAATGATCTGAATGTAAACTAAAAACTTTAGGGTTCAAACTCCAAACTGATCAAGATGGCTGTTTGAAGTTTTCAAATTCGGACCCATTTTGATAAGACATCGGTCAAAATTTAAAGAAAATTCCACTTACAGCATTTTCAAATGGTCCTTCTTCAAAGATCCTGCTAAGAATAGGGATCAAGAAAGCAGCTGTTTTACCAGATCCTACAAAGTAAAAGTTACAAAGAATTTTTCAAGGTATTCCAACGGCTATATATTTCGTCAAAATTTGGAAACAAATATTTAGATTCCCAGAATGCCATTAGATTTTATGATAATTAAATTTTAAACAAGCAAAAGATCCAAAAACATTAGTAAGAACAAACCTGTTTGTGCACATGCCATTAAATCTCTTTTTCCTTTGACGATAGGAATAGATGACTTTTGAACAGGTGTTGGCTTAGTATATTTTGCAAGCTATTGAATAAATAAAAATATGTTTTCCTTTAAAACTACCAAGTGTTATAAAAGTTTGAACAGGCAATATTACAATCACTGTAAGCTTTGTAAGATTGAGTTTGTGATTCATAGGTAAATAAAGCAATCTAAACAGATCTTCTATAAACCTGCATTTTGGATAGTTTCCAGTTGTTCATTATTGTCAAATAAGTTATTTGACCATAAAACTGCTACTCTTTTTTGACGCCAGTTTAATTTGTCTAACCATTGGAAGTTTGATAACTCACCAAAAAAATGGCATAACTTTATTATTTTTCAGTGTATAGATCTGGAACTTTAAAGATGAAGTCGGAAACAGATGATAAGAAGCCTCGGCAAAGTTAGTCTGAGACCTTTTCCAGACCATTTTTTATGCCTTTTAAGGGTCTGATTATCAGCTTACATCGGACGCTGCCCCTCGCAAAAATTTTATGAGTTGTTAAAATTTGTCTTTTTGTACAGAACTACCCCAAAAAGTGCCCTTTTCAGTTTCTATTGGACGCTGCCCTGCTTTTTTTTAACTACCATATTATAATTACCTCAATGTTAAAGTTCATGATTTCTCCAAGGTTTGCGTCTGCAAACTAAACAAAGAAAAAATATTGTCATGAAAAAATAGGAAATTTTATTATTGGTCAATCATAATAAGAGAATTTAAGTTCAAGGGTTTTTTTTTTCAGGACACTATTTTATAAAACATTTAACCTCAAGACATTCACTTACTTCACTGATACTTTTTGGAGAATCGTCTCCAGTAACTTCTACAGGAATATCTTCATATTTATCAAAATTGATTCCAGATTGATTGGCTGAAAACAGTTCCGATTCCAATCTGTCGTTTCTTGGAAGTGGCTTGGACCAATCCTCTGGATCTATGAAGAATGAGAAGGATTGTTGTATTAAAAATAAAACTCTGCCAAAAATACTCAGTAAATGGACATACCTGAAATTTCTATAAACAGTTACAGGGAGAGATCGAATCATGTCAAATTGTTTGTAAAAAGAGTAAAAAACTGAAGTACAAGGGTATTTTGACTGAAATTAACTACTTTCTTTGTCACTTTAGACAAACTTACTTCCAGTGTCTCCACCCCATTTGGCTCCTCGTTCAGAATGCCATTGGAAACCACCGCTGCCTCCACCTCGGCGGTTGTTGTAGTTGTTTTGTTGGTAACCACCTTGGTTGTAATTGTTGCGTTGGTAGTTATTGTATCCACTGCCGCCGCCGCCACTGCCGCCGCCACGGTAATTGTTGTAACCACCTTGTTGTTGTTGTTGGTAGTATCCACCACCACCACCACCTCTTTGTTGTCCTCCTCTGTTATCTACAAGGGAAATAGAGGGCTCTCAATAGACAAACTACATGTAATGTTTAACTAAATACCATGTTAAATTCAATTTTAATACCAGTTACACTAACACTTTAACTGTTCAGGTAGCTTTGAATATAGCAAGCAATACAGTAAAACCTCCCCAAATTTTCAAACTTGATAAAGCAATTTGAATTATTCCAGATAAAGAAAGAAAAACCACATCATATCCACAAATATATATAAAAGAACCTCTCTGGTTGTCATAATTGTTGCTGGGTGGACCACCTGAGTCTCTCATATGAGGTGGCACATACTTCTTAGGACCTGTGATAAAGGAAGTCAGTCAACTTATTAAAATTGTAAAAAATGGCACTGAAGAGTAAAGAAAAGTAACAGGGTAATACGGATTGTGGCTTATTTATTTATCAAAAGTGTCTGAAAACTGTTTTAAATGTCATTCATGAATTCATCAACAATGTGAATTTCTTTTTTATTGACAATTTATTTCAATACTATGTATCATCATCAGGTCTAAAAATATAAAAGTTAAAAACAGTAAAACTGCTTGTTAAAAACATTCTACTTATCAACACAACTCAAAAAATGAGTTCAAATTTCCAAACACATTCGCAAAGAAATTAACACTGGCATGTGATATTGAAACAATCTCTTGACAATTGTACCATTATCTCATGACAATTCAAATCTTCACGACAAGTGTCCTACTTTTAAATGTCATTTTCATATTCTGTTGAAAAGGTGTTTTTATTTTCTCAGCCTTTTTCACAGGACAAGATATTTATACAACGATTCAAAAAGTTTTTCAATAGAATCAATTGTAAACATTTTGGTGTTTAGAAGAGAGTTGTTTTTCTATTCTATTTCACTTCTCTTGTTCTACAAATTTCTTAGAAATCTATTCAAGGTTTGTATGATCATTTTGCTGCTTTGTTATTCTAGGGTGATGATTAAATGAGGGGCTGACAAAGATAGGAAGATCTGTGGCAGTACTTTTTAGTAAAAAATTAAATGAACAAGCACTCACCACCATGATGACCATGGTGTTGTTGATGATGTTGTTGTTGTTGGTTTCCTTCAGATTTGTTCAAGTCCAGAGAAGCAACCTAAATGAAAACAAATTGTACTCAATCACTCTCATCACTGCATAAAAAATTGGAAAAAAGCTAACCCTATATGAACACCTTAAAAGTGAATAAGACTATTAATTTTACTTTCAGCTTTACAGTCAGCACACCAAAGAATTTTACTTTCTCAATATTTTTTACATGTCATGGTCATGTGACTATGTGGTCATTACCAATTTTCTCTGGGACAAGACATCTTTCCTGTTATTCAGATTTCACATAATTCAGATTTGATTATCAACTAATCAAAGTTTGATTAATTTGGTTTATCAAACTTGTGAAAAATCCAAAACATTGTGAGAATTCGATAAGTTTTGATAAATTAATCGATAATTAAACCGCAATATTGCAAAAAAATGATTAAAGTTTGGTATGGACAGGCTGCATCATTTGAGGCGTGCGATCGCACGCGCGCGCGCCCACACACGCCTTAAAAACGATAAATAGCACACCTAAAAAACCAATCTTTTGTTGAGGTGTGCGATGTACAGCACGCCTCTAATTTTCAAATGATGCAGCCTGTATGGAACTTCAATCGGCTGACAAAGGTTTTTGACTTTAAAATCTGTTCAATTACCTTCGCCAAAATGATTTTTTTCTGCCATCTGCCAAATTAAATCACCGCCAAATTAAACTTTTTGAAAATATGAACCCTTTAAATGTGTTTTTTTTGCTATTTTTTTACGCCATTTTAAGGTTAAAATTTTCAGCAACAGTCAAATTAAATTCCTGCCAAATTTAGTTTTTTCGTCCATCCGCCTAATTAAATCCTCTTTGAAAAAACTTATTCGGTCATCCGCCGATTAAATTACCACCACAATTAGTGACAATAAGGTAGTTCAATTAAGACAGTCTGGTTTATCTGACAGAATTCTATAAAATTTCAGTATGTTTTTACTATTGATGAAATAAAATTATCCTGAAAATTTCTTTCCAAACAAACAAGGGCAATATTCAAAATATAGCAAAATCTTACTTCTCCTAACCTTTCTAACCTAACGGGTTTGTTTACCTCCACTTGATTTTTCATGGAGTAAACACTTTTTTTCTGTGAAATTTGAATTACAGGAAAGGTGCATTTCCTAATACAGCATATTTTTTCCTTGACCACTATATAATATTTCCTGTTGAAGGCAATATTCATTTTTAAATTTCCATGCCAGCATTTTCAGACATTGACACTGAACAACCCTTACAGACATGTTTTGTCACCCTCAACGTCACAAGCCTGTCCAACGTAAAATTTTGTGCTGGAATAGAACTGACTTTACAGTACTCAGAAATGATGTCAGGGAAAATTGTATTAACCTTTGTAACACAACCTCCGTGGAAACACCAGTAAATGAAATTTGGGACGACATGAAAAATATCTTTAAACAATGCCAGGAACGCCATGTACCAACCATTATGTCAAAAAAACGATTTAACCAACCATGGTTTAACCTAACCTGCAAAAGAGCTGTCAGAAAGAAAGTTAGGCGTTATAAAGTTTACAAACAATCAAGGAAAGACGAAGACTGGAGACAATTCCAAATCGCAGCAAAGCATAGCCGTGATGTTTGTAATGCAACAAAAAACAAATTCATAAAAGACACCATATCAGGAAACAAAAAGAAACTATTTAAGTACATCAAATCTAAACGAAATGACATCGCTGGAGTGTCACCCCTCATTGATAAACACGGTCACACCCAAACAGACGATAGCGAAATTGCCAAAATTATGAACGATCACTACTGTAGCGTCTTCTCAAAAGACAATGGCATAACCCCTACTATCCTAGGACCAAAAGGTTCAAACATTGACAAAATCAACTTCACCAGGAATGGTATTGTTAAACTACTCCAAAAACTCGAATCGCAAAAAGCATGCGGACCTGACAACTTATCTGCCAGATTCTTGAAAGAATGTGCTGAAGAAATCGCCGATGTATTTGTTCTTCTATTTAGTGCATCGTTAAAGCAAGGAAAAGTTCCACAAGATTGGAAGGAAGGCATAGTCACCCCAATCTACAAAGGAGGTAATAAACCAAGATCAGTAGCTGAAAGTTATCGCCCAGTCAGCCTTACCTCCATAACATGCAAAATCATGGAACATATATTGTTTAGTCACATCATGACCCATCTT
>JAUJPO010083372.1:0-10376 GCA_032270745.1 Tiaropsis multicirrata | reverse complement strand
GGACATAGTCCGAAAAGCTTTGCTTTAAATAAATATATTGTTTTTATGAATTTTAAATTCTCTCGTTTTTTATATATCAAGAAAAAATAATAAATTAATGACTTGAGTCAAAATCTGTTTGAAGATAAAGTTTTGATTCTTTCTAACGATACATAGTTTGTTTTATTTCACTGAAGATTGGCATAGGGTACGAAACTCTTAAAAGCAGGAAAAAATAACAAAGAATTGTCTCTAATCTAATTTGACTTCAATGATGTTTTGACCTTTGCTTGGCAAGAATAACCAAAAATTATCTTTGAAATGTGAATGAAGCGGCAGATAGAACTCTTTGAAATTGAAACATGCCGTGTTATAATATATTTTTATATCTTTGTGATGATATTTCAAACCAATGTCAGTTTATAATCAATGTATAATAATCTCACATTTAGAAGGAATTCAATATTTTCCTCAAATACCAACTCCAGTGCTTCTTTGATAAAGTCTTTGAATTCCATTTCACAAAACAAAGTGAAGAATTTGTTTTTATCATTCTGATACTAAAAAATAAAAGCGAAGATAAATATTATTAAAGGTCATTCCTAAAAAAAGTAATAAGAGTAATTGTAGTATTAAGAAAAGAAAATCGATCTTGATAAGATTTAAGTAACTTTTCAAAGAAATTCAAAGCAATACAATTAATATGTCACAGGGGCGATCTTCTTGTTCCCAGGCAATGGTATTAAAAATGGCTTTTATATTTTCTTACTATTTGCTTCAAGGTATAATTGATAATGTTGAGAGTTCTTTTCTTTATCCCATTTTCAAAATCTTCATCTAGTAACTGCAAATCCCAAACATACTCAAGAATCTAAAATAGAGCAGCAATGTCTTGATTGTAAAACTATTGAGACTATATATATACATACATGAAATTGTGTAATATATGTTTTGAGTTTGTACAACTGAGATTATTATGCGAAATTGTGAATGTAATTTTATATAACTTCAGTCTTTGCTTAGAGTCAACTAGAAAATTTAGATTCTGTTATTAAAGAAGTTATAATAGAATTGTAATAGAAATTACCCTCAAAAGATTATTAATTTCAGTAATATCTTTGTAAAACCAATAGACTGATCCAAATTTTTCCAAAGCTGTATAAAGTCGTTCCTTTTTTTTTCCAATTACGTCTCTGAATTTCTCAAAAATGGTTTTATGGAGTGACATCTTCTCAGAAATTGATTTCAAGCAAAATGTCAGGATTTGAAATAATTCGTAGGAGAACTTTTCTGCTTGTTTTTTGTTTAGAGCAACAATTGCTAGGTCAACCAATGCTTCTGTGACCAAACAACTAAAAAGAAGAAAAATCAAAAGAATATTCATACAAAAGATGTTCGAACTTATTCTAAAAGATCTTTTGCTAGGATAAAAAATCAGAATTTAAAACATACAAATCCAATGCTGTGAAGAGTTTGATTCGAGGTTTGAGTGCATCCAAGAAGGCAACATCATCAGTAGAAAATCCCTAAAATTAAAACTTTCATTACATCAATAAGCAACTAAAACTAACAATAAGCCTTATCACATTATAATGCCCTAAACCTATTTGTAAAGTGTTTGAAATACTGGTACAGAAAGATGGTTATTGATTAAGGATTCATCAAATATGTTTTCAAACCTTTTGGGGTTTTTCAGTATGTGACATAATCAGTTTACGTATCAGCACTTTGGGCTTTATACCAGAATTCATTAGAGTTGGAAAATGCTGGACACCAACCAAATAGACCACTGTTCTTTGCAGCTCAACATCTTGCTGAAGCGAAGATGTAATCTGCTCAATATTGCCAATGATCTTTCTATGAGTAAAATATTCTGTTTTAGTAATTTTGTCTTTGATTAAAACATTAAATTATAAGCAAATCATAAGCAAATTATACTTAAATAATAATTAGATAAAAACAGGTGAATTTACAAAATTTTATCCTAAAAAAAGTTTTAAATTGCATTGAGAAAAAAGTCCGGTAGGAGATTAATATAAAAAAACAACATTTAAATGCAAATAATATGATTTGATTATATGAAGCTTATCTTAGAAAGGGGCTATTTAGAGCATTTGAAAAACTTTTGCCTTCTGGGAACTGTATTGGATTTCTGGAGTAATTAGAAGTTTCTTATTTTCAAAAAGGATGGATCTGATAATTTATTTATTGAAACCAAAGTTGTATAAAGTATTCTATTGTTCCGAGGTTTTTCAAAATTTTAGAATCAAGAAAAATCATCCAAATATTATGTCTTAAGATAATCAAATTACACGCATCAAATAGTTTAAAATTACATGTGTCAAATCCTTTTTGTAATTAATGCATCAAAGTAACATCAGAATAAACAATACAAAAACAATCTTACTTGACATCTGATTCCAATGGTAGATTGTTTTTTTCAATCCCAAAAAGACCACACTTGTCTAAAGTTAGTGAATGAATATTTAGTTCTGGAGTTCTTCTTTGAAGAACGATTTCAATTAGATGCATCAATGGCAGAGGGAACAGCCAAGCAATGGTTGTAATCAGCCCTGGAAAACTTGTGAAATAGCGCCAGAAGTCAATTATAAAACGTAGGATGAATCTAAATAAAAAATTGAATACTTGCTGAATGTTATGTAATTGAAAACATCAAAACTAAATAATTCAAATCTGATTGTTTCAGGTGTGATTATTTTATTGCCAGAAAGGTCAAGATATTTTGCAAATGTTTTAGTTTGTATTTTTTTCGTGTGATCTTATAAGAAATCTATATCTTTTGCACAACCATACTAACTTTTAATCTTGACCTTTGGTCAATAATAAATTAAATTGCAATTGGATATATATACATAATTAAATTCTTACTCTAAACCTTGGGCACCAAACACTTTTAACATTGCCTGTCCCAGTATGGAAGAATCAAATTTTTCTGTAGATAAACTTTTCATAACCAAAGATGCAAGGTCAACAGTTATTTCTTTTTCAAAAGTACAAAACAATGGAACCAATGACAATGTCGAGAGTAAGGAATAAATTTTTTCTTGCTGTGTTATTTTCTCAGAATTCATTGTTGTGATATGTTTTTTCAAAACCTTTTCAAAGACTCCAACAAGTATCTACGAAAAAGAATATATATAAAATAATAATAATTCATAATCTTTTAATTTGTTCAAAATCAAAGCTTTTAAGGTTACATACCATTAGGGGTATAATTGTATGCCTAAAAACTATTACAGTGGAGACGCCTTACGAGTCAGCGGGCTGTTATTTTGTAATTGAGAAAAAAAGAAAACAAAGTTCATCGTCATAACAATTAACACAGAATAGTATGGTTTTATCAGGCTATTTTGGATCATGAGGGCAATTTTGTCAACATTGCAAATGAAACGAGGGCTTATAAATCTCAAATAGCTCTCTAACCCATACTATTACTGTACATATTAAATGAGTAAACTTCCTTGAGAATGAATGCTGAGACAATATTTTTGAGTGTATTATTTATAAAGATTAAACAAGGAAGTTTAAAATTACCTGATAAGCATCGCGATGGTTAGGGAGTTTTCCCCAGTGTGTTGTTTCCCATCTAGTGTAAGTAACTTCAGAAAATGCAAAGCAAAAGCTTGTCACCAGATCATACAAACGCAACATGTTATTAACAAGATCAGACTTTATGAATCTTTCTTTGTCTATGATGGTCTTGAAATAATGCAAGAATATGGGTTTAGCTTCTTTTTGACGTTCACGACCTTCATTACCTCCTCTGAGCCAGGATGGTATCCAACCACTTTTTGAATCATGATCTTTAGGTACAACCAAGTCATCAAATTGATAGTAATCCCCTATAAATTCAGTTATCACAATATCTAATCACTAAATAAAAAACGTCAAATTGGCTACATCAATGATCCAAAAGAAAATTGTAAAATTTGACAAACAACAATTGAGGCGAGTCCACAATTCCGTTTTTTCATGCAATCTTATACTATTACATCCACGTTTTATCTCCTACGTAGATTTCAATTGAACTGCTACTTTCTTTAAATTCTATTACCCTTCTACCACAATCGGTGCTTGGTTTCTCATTTTACTTAAAAAATCATATCCATTATTATATAACAGTTTCATTCTATTAGATTTATGGTCTTTATTTAACATTTTTAACATATTGTTATATATAGGGATAAGAACCACTTATTTGTGGAACCCGAAAATTAATGTCAAATAAAAAAAAACAAAAAAAACATGCACAATGATTATACAATTGAAATTATATGGTTGTAAAAAATAGGACAAATGGCAATTAAAACATGAAAATCCAAATTAAAGAAAAAGTTCTAATTAGGGTTTCTTTGTTTGTTTGTTAAGTTTATTTAAATTAAAAACAAATTATTACCATAATTCAGCCTCTCTTTAGGGATATAAAGCCATCTATTTCTGAAATTGTTATTGTCAGAGATATTCAAAAATTCCCAATTTTGGCTTCCATCTTCCTCTTGAACAACGTATTTGTAAGGTGTTCCTTTTAAAATTTCCATTGGTATTTCCACACTTCCTTTAATGGTATTTAACTTGTCTCCAAAGGTGCTGATAATAAACAAAATAAGATTACTAAACCTTTAATTTATCAAATCAAAATAAGAATCAGAACTCAGGCAAGTTACGGCCTGTGCAAAAAAGAACTAATTTACCGTATGTCTGGGCCATAATTTTTTGAAGAGCCATTTCCAAGAAAATGGGAAAAAACTGTTTTTGCTGAAGTCAGCAAAAATTTAAAATCTTAATAACTCTACAAGTATTTATAAAAATCAAGTCAAATTTGGCAAAATGTTAGGGCTACTAATTGTCTATCGTTTAAAATATTTTTGTTATTTTGATGATGTAAAAAATATAGAATATTTTCTACCTTTTAAAAAAATTGGAAGGCTGATTAGAAGTTGCTATTGGTGGGAAAAAGTTACGGTAGTTAGCTCTTTTTTGCACAGGCCGTAACTTACCAGAGAATTGCAAGAACTTGATTAGGTTCTTAAAATCAGTTAAACTAAAATGCATTATAATACTTTTTCACACTGGCTCTAATTCCATTAATTTCCAATTTGAATACAGCTTAACATACTTAAGGGTCATTTCTGTTGGTCACCTTTGCTAAGATGATTATCTCCAGCACGATTTTTTTTAACCTGGCAAAGCAGAAACGAAAATTGTTTTAGAGTTGGCCTTATGAAGAAAAACTTAAGCACTGACTCGACATTTTCCATCTCAACAGCAGCTTTCTTCCAATCACCAAAATTTGGATGACCAATCATCAGGAAAACTCTTCCTTTCCAGGAAACTGGGATTACAGCAAAAAAGTAAACTTTTGTTGTCTTAATGTTGGATGATGATTGTTGCTTTAAAAACTGAATAGTTTGAGTCTTTGCAGAGCTAAGAAAGAAAAGAAAACAGGTTATTCAATCAATTATTATTGATCATTATTCTTCATTTATTCCTTGGTATTGAAACAATTTAACAATATAATAATTCCAGTTATACCTCAAAATTTAAGTTAGAAAAATGTGACTTTGGTTTGGAGTTGCCAAACGTCACCCGGTATTTTTTTGTTCTTGTTACTTTTTTGGTAAATTATGAAAGTATAAACAGGCCTCATACGGCTGGAAATCTAAATTTTAGGAGGAATTTTAGGCAAATTTTAGGAGAAAGTTCTATTTTTTAGGTGGATTTTAGGAAGACATTTCAATGTCACACCACAAAATATGTCTTAAAAATTGGAAAGGAAAGTTAGGACGTTTTCGAGTCTTCTTTTTTTTTAAACGACGAAAAGAAGACCTTGCAATGTTCTGACGTCAATTATGTCTATAAAAAGAAAGCTTGAAGTGACGTGAATTCCTTTGCGAATTGGTTTGAGGAAAATTACTTGTGTTTTTATTTTTCCCTTTGCTGAAATTATCAAGAAGTTTGGTATTTGATCGACGATTACCCAGGAATCGCAACTCCAAAACGTGCGATTACTAGTACAAATAAAAGAAATACTTGTTGTTTCTTTTACATAAACATTCGAAGTGAGGGAAGGAAAAAATTGGCACAGTTGTGTTTTGGAGTTCGAAGAGGTCACATTAAACTCAAAGAAGAATTTCAATACCTTGGATATTTTTGTATTTGGAAATATATTTTCTGGGAATTAAAGAAACATAGACTACTAGAAGGCCCCTAAAGGGAAATACCTTTTTTGACTTCGGAAATTACGGTGCAGAGAGACACTTTCTTTTTGTGAGCTTCAGTTTTCAATGTTTGTTTTTGTATTTTGTATTTTGTATTATCTATATAGCAAAGGATTTTGGTAAGTTTTTGTTTATCTCTCTTTGTGAGCCAAAGTCCAAAGAAGCCAAAACTAAACAGGCGTAGAAAAAGTGTGCTAGAAAAATTAGTGATTCCTTATCGGGCTGACTATTTTCTTTGAGGAATGTTTTTAATTGGGATTGCTGGTTTAGAAAAGTTTTCATAGATGTTCATTTTTTATAACAGTAACAAATTCGATTATTTTTGTAAGCAATATTAATCGGCTCGCTAAAGCAAATTCTATTGCTTTATATTAAGCGAATTTTTGTGTCTTGTTAAAGAATTTAGCCGAATTCTATTGCTTTAATTATTAAGCGAATTAATTCGCTTAATGAGATGAATGTTAGCCAAACTTTATAAGTGAAATTTGGATATCATTTTTGAGAAGATCCCTAACTTGAATGGATTATACTCTAGTAGATTAAGAAAGTACCTGTTATTCTTGTTTCCTGCATATTGGTGTTGATATCTAAAATAAAATAAAAAACAAGAATGGGAATGAAAGAAAAAACGCTATGAATCTTAAATTTGCCAATTAACCTGAAAATTTGAACAGTCTACGAAATATGGAGCAATTCTAAAGGACAAATAAACCTTAATAAACCAAAGTAACGCTTCATGGGAAAAAGGGAACAAAAATCCCGCTAATTTTACCGCTAAAAAACGATATTTACCAGTGCAGTGTATGGACCAGTATTTTAGCAGGATTATGTTTAGCAGAAAATAGCGGAAAGGCCACCCACAAAATTCCCGATAAAATACCACTAACTTCATGCTATTAAATTACGTTTTTTCCCGATAATTTAGGAGGATCCCTTTAAATGTAGCGGGATCACTATGATTCACGATAATTTTAGCGGGATCCAGCTAATTCCCGCTTTTGCAGTTGTATATACCGATAAATTTTGGTATTTACCAATAATTTGAAAAACACAAACTGGCTATTTAATTTATCAGTAACTTTTGTCAATAGGATTATGACCGATATCATTACTGTTTTGTTTTCCTTGTAACTTTACCACTTATCTTTGTATTTTTTTGTAAGTTTCACTGCCCATTAATTGCCTTTTATATCCATTTATTATTTTTGTAAATCACTGGTTTGCTTTGCTTCGCAGCTTTTTACCTCCTTTGTAACTCATTTAATCTTTTCTTTAAAGCACCCCTGTCTCTGTGCCCCCATTGAAATAACTGTCACAACTGGTCACTCCAGTGTAAAACTAAAATTAGTTTACCCAACACTCCAATGACAAAATAGGAATAAGAAAAGCCATTCAAATGAAAATATGACATATATATTATATAAATTAGATAATTAAAAAAGAGAAAGTTATTCGACCAACCCAAACGGGTTTAAAAGTGTGAATTTTCACTGGGCGCATGAAGATAGCTTTTAGGGGTGTTAATATAGTGACCATAAAACAAACAATCAAACCTGCTATCCGTAAGTTCGAAGATATTTCCAACAAGGTCTTTCATTCTGGTTAAATAAATCTTGTAGCTCTTTACCACAAACTATTTATTATCTTTCGAAAAATTGCTTTAAAACATAGAGACCACATTTCATCTTGTCTGTTTTAGCTACGAAGAAGATTTGCTATATTTGTTTTGAATTGATAATAGAACTATTTTGCAAGAAAAAAAATGTTTTTTTTCACTTGATTCAAATTGTTTCAAATATTTTGATGCGTCATTCGAATGTTTTTCTACATGATATAATGCATATGTTTATTATTATATGATGTTTATTAATGTATGTTTACATTTTTTTTGCCTTGAATCAGTTAACAGGATCTCGGTAATTCCCGGTATTTAATTTAGCAGGAAATATAGGGAAGTTAGTGGGATACTGCTTTTCCTTGGTAAACTTGGTAAACAAATTCCCGATAATTTCCTGATAATAACCCGATTAAATACTGCTAAATTTACCGGTATTTTAGAGGGATTTATAGGTATGTAAATATTAGCGGGATTTACCGGTAAGAAGATTTAGCGGGAAACCAATAATCCCTGTAATTTTGTACTCTTTTTCCTATGAATCGTCACATTTCAAATCTTGTTTTAAAAAAAAACTGTATAAATATCATTTGAAAGCTCTATTAGAAGACTTTTCAGGGGGTATGGCCAATTTCTGTACCTAAATCGAGATATTTGACCTCAAAGTTAGGGTTTTTGCCTCTTTTTGATCATTTTAGATACTTTGAGATCAAATATCTGGATTTAGATACAGAAATCGACCATATCTGCTTAAAGTCTTCTATATACTTTTTTGAGAGCTTTCGAATGATACTTATAGTTTTTTGTGGCTAAAATTAGAAATTCTTGCTAATGGAATTTACTCCTCTTAAATCATGAATAATTGATTTGATATTATATACTCATTTTTTTCACTTGATTTTCAGTTTTTGCCGGACCTCAAAATAGAGGAATATATGAAATCCCAAAATATCCACCTTTCCAAAGAACACCTTTGTTACTGTGCGCTACTAAAAATTATTGCTTTCCCAGCACCATTATGTATGGATGGACTTCAGAAGCGAGATAGCCTCCCACATGTCCACTGGAATTGCTTGTGAGGTCTTATAATCAGCCTGATGACTATAGAACTTTGATTCATCAGGAGTAAGCTGAAAATGCTATCAGACTCTAGTTTGCATCATGATAATTGTTGACATAATCTACGGGCCGTCTGTAAATTACAAAAGATGAAGAAATTGCATTGCCATTTTCTGCACCTTCTTGAACTTTTCAATTTATTTTTCATATATATAAAAAAGCTTACGGTCAAAAAAAAATTCGAAACGTAAATTCTACCGAACAATCTACCGGACTGCTCTCCCGAACATGTTGGGTCGATGTTTGGTCGAGACATTTTTCAGTTTTGTAGTAAATATTTTCGACCAAACAACCGACCAAACGTTTGGGAGCTGTTCGGTTGATCGTTATTTTTTCTCGTCTTCTTTACAGCATTACAGAGGATTGACATTGTCAAGACTTCATGATATTAAAGAACGAAAGTCTCAGGAGATGAGAAATAAGGCCGACTGGAAACGACCGCAATAGCAAAGAAGCAAAGTAACGCCATCATTGCGCCCGATGTGTTATTACAGACAGGGGTATGGAAAAAATGTAAAGTTTTATTTTTGTGTGTTTGTTTCTAAAAGAGAAATTATTTGATACACATTAA
Source organism: Tiaropsis multicirrata (assembly GCA_032270745.1). Classification (NCBI taxonomy): domain Eukaryota; kingdom Metazoa; phylum Cnidaria; class Hydrozoa; order Leptothecata; family Tiaropsidae; genus Tiaropsis; species Tiaropsis multicirrata. Next base: position 853 of record JAUJPO010083372.1, on the reverse strand, counting down.
AAAATATATCAATTATTATACTGTAATTAGGAGTTACAGCTATTAGAATTATATCTTTGTCAATTAAATACAACCTCTCAATTCTTTTTCTTACCTCCCGATATACCGTCAAAAAGGGTTACTAGGGAACCTCCAGTCAAACATGGGATGCCAAAACAGACGCCATTTTGCTGACCTTCCAAGATCTTGTGAATGTTATGTTTGAAAACGAAAGTAAAATTCAATGCCATTGCAGTTCGCACCAAGTATACAAATCAAACGAGATTTGAGAAAATGGCAAAATCCAAGTAATTAAAAAAGCCATGGGAAAGCTAAACAAGTGCGTCATTGTTTCGGCACCTGGTAATTTTTAAAATCTAATTAGCGTGCTTTTATTTGGCTGAGAGTGAAAGAATAATCAAGAATGAAACAAAACGAAATTACGACATGAGTTGTAGTAGAAATTTTACGACTTTGACTTTTGTCTTTTTTAATTGCATTGGAGTAATCTGATTATGTTCATTCTTGTTGTGGTTTTGATGTATGATTGATAAGCTCAAAATTGTGAAATCGTCAAAACAAAATTGCGTCATCAGCTGCCTGTCTATTAGCGAGGCCCTCCAGCGGTTTGCGTGATAGCCCTTTTTTTAGTTTGTGATCGCGTGATTTTAAAATTTAAAGTGTGTGAGTGCGTGATTGCGTGATCTAAGTTGCCTGCGTGATCGTGATAAATTATTATTTTATTCAAAAGCTCCTTTTTGTGCGGATATTGGAGAATTTCAAACTTCTTCTGGAGGATGCTTCATAATGGACTACTTGAGGTTTGGCTCAATGTTTTTATCTTTGAGGGACCAAACGTAATCAGATAAAGTGG
>JAUJPO010083350.1:0-10377 GCA_032270745.1 Tiaropsis multicirrata | reverse complement strand
AGAATAAGCTATACAATGATAAAACCGACGTCAGAATAAGCTATACAATGATGAAACCGTCGTCAGAATAAGCTATAGTGATAAAACCGACGTCAGAATAAGCTATAGTGATAAAACCGACGTTAGAATGAGCTATACAATGATAAAACCGTCGTCAGAATAAGCTATACAATGATAAAACCGACGTCAGAATAAGCTATACAATGATGAAACCGTCGTCAGAATAAGCTATACAATGATAAAACCGACGTCAGAATAAACTATACAATGATAAAACCTACATTGGATAGCTGTATCGTAAAACGAAACGTAAAACGAAAGAGAACGAATTTTACAGTGCACAAGATGTACACTTCCAGTCCACTTTAGAAAGGTTTTTGTTGCGACGGATCTTTTCACAATCATAATGGAACCATTCCTTGCAAGAAACACAGCAAACCATTTTGTCTTTTGCTGGTAAACGACATGTACAATAGAGAGGCACGATAATTTTGTTTTGTTTGCACCTTACAATTCTTTTTTCAGTAGTTGGGAACATTGTCATCTGCTTTTTAATCAAGCATGTAACTAAATGATTTCGCATACGTTTAGAGTCGAACGACATAAGCGAAGGATCTTTACCATTAGCAAGACATGTTGCGAATGCTATTGCGTAAACACCGCAATCTACTTGGTTTTGTTGTTGCTGAACTGGTTCAATTGTCAATTGTAAATTTTCTTTGCAAGCTGAATATTTTGCGATTAAAAGCTTGATTTCGTCCGATACATCACCATTGCTCAAGCTATCATAGATTCTGTGATGTCGGTTGTCTCCTTGTTTGCTAGAAGACACGCATATCCAGTGAAGATTTTCAACATTCAGCAATTGGACATAGTTTTCGGGATTTGACACTATGTCACTAGTGTTGCCTTTCAGCAAGACAGTATCAGCTAATCCATTTAAACTTGGAAACTCATGTTTCAAGTGTTGCTGAGCCAGATTTACTGACAAATCGGTTAACTTGGCGTTAGTTAAAATGATATTTTCTTCTTCTTGTGAAAAGACAAGTTTTCTTCGTTTTTTGGATTTACCAGAGGCTGGCACAGTTTTAAACGCATAGCAGTCGACAGCAGAAGACTCAAATCGGGAGAATGTGTTCGATGTGGTAGTTGAAACCGTGTTTGACGGAGCTGCTGAAAGCGTGTTCGACAGGGCTGCTGCTGAAGACGTGTCCCATGGGGCTGCTGACAACGTATTCGATGGGACTGCTGACGACGTGTTCGATGGGGCTGCTGACGACGTGTTCGATGGGGCTGCTGACGACGTGTCCCATGGGGCTACTGACAACGTATTCGATGGGGCTGCTGACGACGTGTTTGATGGGACTGTAAAGTCTGTACCATATTCAGTTACAAATTCTTCGATTAGCGTTGTTGTATTTTGCGTGGTAGAGGTATTCGTATCATCAATAACTACGGTCGAGAATTTCCTTTTTTGTTCAGCACCATAACCGATTCGACCAACAAGATTTTTCTTTTTCTTTAGAGGGAGGCTGGGAAACTTGAACGCACACTCAGGTCTCTTCGCAGGTTTCTTTTTCTCGACGATCAACCCGTAATCTTGTGGTGACGCATTCTCCATATTCAAAACAACCGTCTCTAACGTGCTGACAACATCCTCCATCGCATCAATACTTTCCACTGTACCAGCCAAAGATTTAATTTGTGAAGCTAACTCTCGACATCTCGAAACCAGAGATTTTTTTGGGTATACCTGTAATGGAGCAAAATCAGAAAAAGGTTGACTTATGGGATGTAGATTATAAATCTTGTACCTTCCGAATTTTAAGTACTGTAAAAATCCAGTCTGGAGCCAATGACACACCTGAAAGATCAAAACCTTTAAAAAAGAGGGAGGGAATTTCGAAATTTTAAATCTCGATGTAAAAATACCTTACCGGTTTTGGAATGTCACGGAAAATTTGCTCTTCTTGTCTAGGTGTGGTGTCAGCAAGATCTTCTTCATTCTGCTCATCGATGACAGACACGTTGGTGGTTTCAACTTTAACAACATTATCGTCTAAGTTTAGATAAGGCGAGTTTTTGTACCTTAAAAATTAACGAAGTAAAAATGCAAATTCAGGCAACCCTTAAGCCCTACTATCAATTTGCGAGGGGCATTTATTTGAGAACGGAGAGCACATATCACATTTAATTCAAAACGTAAGCCAACTAAATATCTTTTTGAAAAGATAAAAATAATACCTTACCTTTCTGAAAAAGAATTCCAATCGATGTCTTTTTTGAGATGGAAAATCGATATCATGTGCTTGCAGGGTAAGAAGTTTCGTTTCCAGTCTTTACAACCACACGAAGGAAAGGGTGCATTACTATTAATAATAACATCGTAGTGTTTTCCACCTCTAAAGCTGCCAACTTTGAAAGCAGTGGTTTCTTCGGTTGATATGTTAGTAACCTTCAAATCTTTGGTATCGAGCACGATATCTAGCTTTTCAATACAATGTTTGACAAGGCGTGAGGGTCGATTAACCAGCCAAGATGGAAGGCTTTTGTTGTAAAGGCGATATTTAGATGACCGAACATTATTTTCGATGACATACCTAAAGGAAAAATAAATGTCTTAGCAGTTTAAGACTGCTATTTATCTACTTGCAATATTTTTGTCTGTGAAGCCTTAACTGAGATTTGCTGTCATCATATCTAAGTAATCTTATCAAAAAATTAGAAACCATAAAAAACTTTTGAAGTAAAAGAAAGCGAGAATGTAGAAAACCGACAATGTTCTAATCTAATGAGATATTTAAGAATAGTACCTGGTGAATGTGTCTGGTAAAAACTGTGTCACGAGAACATGGATCATTCCACTGAGTGTGTTGTCTTTATACTGACGTAAGTATTCATATTTGAAGTCTCGATTTTTGCGCTCTACACCATTATTTGTGTTTACCACTACTTCAAGCTTTCCGATTCGATATGCTTTTACCCAACGCTGTGAGGATCAAAATAAATAAATTCAATTTTAAAACTTCAAAAGGTCATAAAAATCAGCCAAATAAATAAGATATTTTCTGCACAGACCTCGTTGAATAGTTAAAGGTGATCAAACACTGTTTTTAAAAGCCATAATGCAGGTGGCCCCTTCCTTTCATCTCAGTACCCCCTATTCACTTAGCCCCGCCCCTCCTCAGGAAACTTGATTCATGCTAGCCCTCCAGAAATTTTCGGGTTTACCTGTCAAAGGCTGTTGTCATACATCAAAGTTCAAAGAATTTGTTAGCTGCTTCACTCAAAGTACAAGAAAAGATTCAATCAACAGATCAAGGACACTATGAAAGGCTTGGAAAAGACTTGCCTTTTTAACGGGTAACCATGTTGTTTCAAAATATTTTCGGAACTTTCCACTTTCTTCTCGTTGCCAAACAAAATTTTCTTTGAGGGATAGCACATTCTCATCATACTCCTTTTCTGTTTCAGATTCCGCAAGTTTTCTTATCTTTGCTAATACCAAATCCTTGACATCTCTCATACCATTGTCGTTCTTATTTAACCACCTACCCCACGCTTGCTCTCTATGAAAATCGCACAATATGACACAACATCCTGTAATAAAAAGAAGTGTTGATCAATATTTAACAGCCCTTGTCAGCAATTTTTCATCGAAAAAGCTGGTTACATAAACTTCATTGCATTGCATTGATCCATATCAAAATGATACATGCTTTTAAACAGCCTTTTTCTGATGATGAATTTCAGTGAAAACTAGTTTTTACCTTCAAACACAGATTCAATAGCAGAGATTTCTTCATCGCAGTAGTCTGTCATGAACATCTTAGGTGACCAATGAGGGTTCCAGGATTTCAAAATGTTCAGTGCCTCTTCAATCGTGGTCATCTTTTCATCCTGGACTGCAAACGAGCCAACAATCTGGTAATCAGAATTTGTTTTCACCACAACAAAGAATATTGGTATTGCATACTTCGTGGTTTTGTATGTTGCATCCAATAAACAAATGTTATTCCCGTATCTTCTGATTAGCTCCCGCTGTTGTTTTGATTGATGAACAAAGAGAAGTTTTCCAGTAGTCTTCACCTGAGATTATATAAAGCATAAATGTTAGGAAATAAGTCCGAATCTTAAATGAGGCATTCAGGGTGAGGAAAAACAATTTGTCTGAAATAATGATTATTTCTGAATATATTCAAATCAATTATTATGCCTTTTCAATCACCATTACCTGAATATCAGCAGACATATTTTCAACATTGATCTCTTCCCCGTAGCCTCGGAAGTGAAATTTGCTTTCAGGTTCAGCCTTTTTCCATTCTTCAATTTTCTCAGACAGATTTTCCTGGTCCATTTTTGAGAATCTTAATTTGATAGTTGCCTTGTACATGTGATTTCTTATATCTTTAAGGGTAGGTTTGTACTGACGTGACGGTGTCACTTCTTGTCCCTTTTAGAAAAATATAAATCAAATTATGAAAGTTTCTCTCCACCTTTTCTGACAAAGCCATTGACATTTAGGTAATCTGGGAGTACATAAGTGAGGAATACCAATTTATGAAATTTATCGAAATAACATATAAACTGACAGGATTCAATAATTAATTTTAAAAAAGAAACCTCAAAAATTTGATCTTTAACAAAAATTTTGATATGTCTTTGCATTTCTCTTGCATTTCGTACGCCCTGACTGACCAATTGACGTATACGTTCTGTGATTCTTGGGTCCACTTTATGGGATAAGTAAGCAGCCTTAAATGGAATAATATCAGGTAATAAATTGGATAAAACAGAACCAACTCCACTGCCAATCTTTATTATCGTTTATGGTTGATTTTTTGTCAAACTCCAGAATCCCAAAAGAAAAAAAAAGATTTCTTACACTTCCAACGAGATGATTTTTGTGATCACTATCAGCTGGAAATTTAGCGACAAAAAACCTCTCAATCTTTGGATTGTTATTTTCAAAATCTCTTTTCAAGGAGGAGGTACAATCTCTCTTCATTCGTTCAGTGTTTCGGTTTATCTGCAAAAATAGAAACAAAAAAAGGGATGCACTATAAGTTGAAACGACTTAAGTCAAACAACAGTATGAATTTTAAAATTGAAACCAAAATAAGCCATAAATAACAGAAAACTAATGATTAAATATCTAAATTTTTGATGGAATGAGTTATTTAAACAAATCAAACCCTCCAGGAAAAACCAAAACAATGGTATAAAATGTTACATACTTTAAAGTCTGGGAATGTTACGATGTCTCTAATAACAATTTTGGCTTTACAATCCATTTTTTTGGTGGTTTGGAACAAGAATCTTGACCGCTTGAAAAGATGAGCGCCTTCCAGTTTTTCTTCAGATCCATCTTTTGTCTTTTCATGTGCTTCCTCAACCGTTTCATCTTTAATTTCATCCTTTGGGTTAGTCTTTGCTTTCTTTTTGCCTTTCTTTCTTTCGATAAATTGAATATCAGTGGTTCCCTAAATTGGATATAACATACAATTAGGTAAAAGTTTCAATAATTCAAGATTTTAAAAGTCATTTTTCCTGTCAAATTTTTGTCAAGTCATTGTTTGATTTGGTTCCATTTAATGTAGACAGAAATTCTGCTATGTGTTACAAATTATTCAATTCTTGAAATATCTTTACCACAAGTAGACAAAATGGTGTTTTACAATTTCAGATGTAAAAGAATTGAAGGAATTTGTAAAATGAGTCAGTCCAGTGTGTCAAATAAAATCTGTCGTCAGCAGTTTCTGTCATTCTGTAACATTGTAAATTGTCTTTGATCTGAAATTGAAATGTGAAAGATTGTGAAAACAGTATCAATGATCGTGTAATTAATCATATACTATCCAACAAATCAATAGGAACAAGTATTATATAATTTTAGCATCAAGTACCCATATCTGGTATTATAGTACCAGCCCCCTGATATCACAAGGATCAATTTCAAAATTTATAAGTCATTTCGTTCAGATAGACAATATTGATTTGGAAAGGGATACCTTAATTTTCATAGTTTCTGCTTGTTTTTTTCTCTTTCTAGAAATAGCACGGTCCTTTCCATGTACACATTCCAAATATTTTGACCCCAAGACAACAAATGGTGTCCCATTAAAAAGAAGCTGTTGTTCTTCCCCATTGCTTTGCTTCTTGTCTTCAAATAAAATTTTGTGACCCTTCAAGTTGATCTCTATGAAAAAGGAACAAAATCAATGTAACAGAATGGATTCATTATTTATCAATTAAAAATGGAAAAAATAAACAAATACATAAAATATCATTAAAAACTGCCTTAGGCATAGTAAAACACAATGACGACAAATAAATGTTGTAGTAACCTTTGGCATTGAATTCTTTTGATTTAGCCACAGTTGAAAATTGGCTCTGAGTCTGCCTCTGGAAGATCTCAATTTCATTTTGCATTTCATTCCAAGATTTAAATTTGTGTAATTTTTGTTCTACAGTGAAGAGAATACAAAATACAAAAGACGAAATATTAAATTTTTTATGCAATGGATAGCTCAGTTTAGGATTACATCCTGACTGGTACTTTTGACTTGGTCTATTGGAAAGCAATTTGCATAGAGCCATCACTTTTACAAAAAACCTTCAACTTGAAATGACATTAGAAACTATTTCATGGGCAGTGCAAGAATATGGGCAAAAACTCATGTGACTAAACAGCATGCAACATCCAATGTCAACAGAAAATCAACCTGATGATCCATCTTGGTGTTGCTCTGGATTAATTTCCTCATTCAAATGTTCGTGCACAATATCATCAATGTCATCATCACAATCTGACAGAATTAAAAATAAGAGGGAAGGAATGATTTAACCAATTTTAACATGGCTAAAAACCTTCGACTTGAAATGACATTAGAAACTATTTCATGGGCATTGCAAAAATATGGGCAAAATTTTTGATTAAGCAGCATGCAACATCCAAATGTCATCAACAGCAAACCAACCTGATGATTCATCTTGGTGTTGCTCTGAATCAATTTTGTCATTCAAATGCTCAATATTGCCAATGTCATCATCACAATCTGACAGAACTAAAAATAAGAGGGAAGGAATGATTTAACCAATTTTAACATGACAAAACAAAGATAAAAACTTATTTTGAGCTTGAAATACAACTTAGCCATAATGAATAGTAAATTTCTAAGCTGGTATTTCATCTTAATTGTTATCTTTATCTTTTTCTTCAATGTCAGAAAGTTCTAAAAATAAAGATGAATTTTGTATATACAACTAGTTTTGAGGATTGTGAGCCATGCTAAAGTAGGTGAAACTAAAAGTTTATATCTTTTTATTTGAATTTTCAAAAATACATCACTAACCATTAATAGATTCATTCAGTCTTCTCTTTAAATCATCGAGACCAGGTATGGAAGAATGTGATGACAAAGGTTGTGTTATAAGAGGTGGAGGTGGAGGTGGAGGTGGAAGGCATTCAAAATCAGAGTCACTGTTTGTTTCAACTGAAAAAAATACAATAAAATGTCACATAGATAGACAAATGTTCCTTTTCAACAGGGTAACTTTCAACATGTATTTAAAACTTAATATTAGCATTCAATCAATTTTTAATCATAAATGATACCTGTGTTAACTTTTTCAACCTGTTCTTGGTCACATTTTTCATATTCGTCTGATGACGTATCTAAAGAAAGTTGAGAATAAAATGTTACATTATCTATGATTACCTTTTTTTACATCTATTGTTTTCAATTTCATTCAGTTTTCCTTTCCTATACCATTATCAGTTATAAGCATCACAACCGTTTTCACCATTTTGTGTCTTTAAATAAAAATATATTTTTCAAAAGATAAAAGCTTTTCGGCTTACGCCATCATCAGTATCATACTATACAAAGTTAAAAGAGAACAAGTTTGTTTAAAAATTCTAAAATATGGGTAATTAAAATAAAAAGCAATACAATAGTAAAGAAATAGTAAACAAATTATGTTTATATCTGTATTAGCTTCTGACGTTTGTTTTATCACTATAGGTGGTGGTAAGACAAATCTCAGGGGCAGAGTTTTTATGCTTAAAATTTTCCTTAGGGGCCGCCATGATAGGCTCTTAAAAACTGGGTATAGCTTATTCTGACTTCGGTTTTATCATTGTATAGCTTATCTTATTCTGCTGACAGGAACAGCTGACATAGCATAGGTTTTATCAATCTTGCTTATCCTTGCGCATCTGCTAGCTCTATCATTTGGATCATTGCATTCCCATTTGTCACAAGTCTTTGACAGTAGTAAAGTAGGAGCGTAAAGTAAAGTATGTGGGGTGAAGTTGTTGGATTTACTCTGACTTTAATTTTACAGAAGGAAAAGAAGCCAAGGCACAAGGGTGTAAAAAAGTTTTGTTTACCTGAGCTGATTTGGGATGCTCTGTACCCATTCAGGAACTTTCTGAAGTCAGAATTCTTTCTTCTTCTCTTTCTTGGAATGGACATTTGCTTTTTAAACAAGGAATTCCTTTAAACAAGGCCAAGGGCAAGGGCTCAACTCCACTCCACTGTCCACCTGACCTGACGACTTGAGAAAAATTCTTTTCGCGCGTTCAGAAATTTTTTTTTCGCGCGTTCAGGTCTGGAAACATGACTTTTAGCCAACTCGCCAACAACTCGTCAAATCCCGTACGTCGGAATTGGCTTTTGATTAGAGTTTTTTCCAACAAATCCTGCTGTCTACCGTTTTTGACATTTTCGCGCGCAATCATGAAAAATGAAATCCGGTGTTTATTATATCGGGGAAAAAACGGAAATAGATATTCCGTAAAGCGCAAACGAATTTCAGATGTTGTTTCTCACCCGCACGACACGGTGGCCTCGCGATGTTCATTGCCGCCTCGTACCCAGGGCGATAAGCTTTCTAAGACGAGGCTCATCATTTTCCTACGCGGCCGCCAACGGTTCACCCTGGAATCGAAGTTGGATGTACATTGTTCAACAGCATAGAGGCCCGGGGGTCACTCGATTTAAAAACAGTGGTAGAATAGAAATAGAATAACAAGTGAGAGGTCGTGGGTTCAATTCCCACTCGATTCGTTACCTTTGAGATAACTGGGAAGTACATTAGTGCAGGATCTGTAGATTCATTACCAATAAGTAATATGCACTTGTTCTCACTCAATATGCTGAAGAATCCAGAGTTTTAAAATATCACAGTTTTCTTATTGTTAACAATGCTTCTTCACAGAAAAATAGAAAGATTGTTTTTATTTATTTATTTACTTAATTGTTTATTTAACGTGCTTGGGGTTAATCTGATAACAGATCAGTATTTCACTAGCGTAGCTCTAAAGGGATACAGTGAAATATATAATCTGAGAACTTTGTTCAGAGAATTTCGACAAATCCGCGCGCGCTCTAGAAAACTCGGGCCGAGTGTAGTAACGTCACAAAGATTTTCGTCAAATCAGAACGCTCCGTCATTCGCGTGTTTACTTTCGTTTTCTCAAGCTTTTTTCATAAGAGAGATTTTATAAGAACTTCCTGAAAAAACATTCAGATATCTTGTCAAAACAGTCGAATATTTTAAAAAATAAAGCAAAAAGAAACCCAATTTTTCTGGAAATCATGCCAGAGTCTCCCTTGACACCCCTCTATGATCCTTGTTATGGAAAAAATAAATTTGGGTGGTCAATACCATTTTAAAGTGGAACACTTTCACAGAATTGGAGATATAACGGCAAAGTAAAATAAAATGATACTACGAAATGGGACGATTGACAAAAACATCAGGGCTCTCAGAGGACTAGCTTGTGTTTTAAAGATATTGATAGTAAATAAATAACTAAAATAACTATAATAAAATATGTCTATATTAACTTAAGGTATGTCATCGCCTTCAGAATCGATTTTTGAAGACCCCGATCTTTCCATTGATAACTCTTGATGACGCAACATGTTTATTTACATTAAAAGCATATATTCCCAGAAAGCCCATGAAATTCTACATTCAACCAGCCCAACCCCGGCAATCTTCGAGAAACAGAGAGAAAACGATTTAGATACAAAAATTCACGAAGAAAAAACAGATATAGTCAGCTTCTAAGAGCCACAAGCCCCTTAGCTAAAGATGACCACTTTTGAACAATTTTTTTGTACTTCTCTTGAGATTTATTTCATGAGAAATTAAAAGACCTGAGAAAGTCCTGGAAAATTAATTTCTTCAAAAACGACCATGCTATCATTAATTTCAACAAATGATCTCATTACAGTACTGTAATTGCGTGCTAATGGAATGACGCGTTGTGTTTAATTTGGTGGTCTTATATAATTAGACTACTACCTTTTAATAATGAGTTCAGAAAATGAATGTAGAATGTCACCCAATGCTCTTCACGTT
>JAUJPO010083339.1:0-10378 GCA_032270745.1 Tiaropsis multicirrata | reverse complement strand
TTGACGTTTAAAGTTTGTTCTAGCTCATTTTAACAAAAAAGTACCCTAAAAAAGGGCTTGGCAGTCAACGTGTTAAGAACCTCAGCCGAAATTTACTGGTTCTTATTAAGAAAGAGTGTAATCTTTTTACGATGCGTATATGTGTCAAAAGTATGACTATCGGCAACATTATCGCAATCGTCAACACGTTTTTATATATTATTGGTCAGAATTGTCTGCTCTTTCTAAAGGTCTATTATTAATTTTCTTTTGGAATAGAACTTCAAAATTTTGTTCATTAGTAGAGACCATCTAGGTAAAATTCTTTATTGGAAGTATTGCTTTGTTTTTGATTTACTATTTCACTCACTAAAAATCACTTTTCAAGGGTCAGCTCCTGAACGGTCCTTAAGGGTGGGTTTTCGAGGTTCTTGAAAAAGTCAGGTCCGCTTTAATGGTATGACATTTGCTGAAATTGGAGGAAAATGACTAAAAATGCACGTAAGGGTTTCTCCCCTTCCCCTAACCATAATGGTTATATATGAGGAGGTCACCCCTCAAGTCACGCATTCACGCGATTCTTTTTTGAAATTCACGCAATCTCGATTTTTCCAAAATTGGGGAAATTTTCATGCAAATGGGGGAAATCGGGGAGAATTTAATTCACGCATTCACGCATCGAAAATTCAAACAAACAATCTATTTTCGCGCATTCACGCAAAAAATCTTCCGAAATTTACGCATTCACGCTACGAAAAAAGCGCATTCACGCAATCACGCAAACCGCTGGGGAGGGGGCTCATATTGAAATAATTTATTTTCAGTAAAAGTACATACACGCGTGTTTTGTTATTCTTAAGCTTTTTGTCGAGCCATAAACAAAAGATTGGGAAAGCTTTGAGAACGTTGAAGTTGAATTCAAAATGGAAAAAAGGGAAAAGAATCGCAAAAGAAAATGAGATTAATTTTACGATTTTTTGAAATTCAATTACTCATCCCTTTTCTATAATTGCCTTTTCAAGCTGGTGCTTTATTTTGTTGTTGTTCAGAACCTAGAGGTTGTTTGTTTATTTTCTTGGTGTTGATATTATTCTCTTGAGCGTTGAAGAGGTTTTTTAAGGAATGTTTTGCAGCATGTTGTCACGATCAAGATTGCAGCTCAATTCATCAACACCAAATTTTTGTGAGATAGTTTCCTTTAAATTTATTTATTTGAGACCTAGTGAAATGTTTTTTAAACACTTTTTTTACTACTGAACATCCCCTTTTTTATATATCTCTACTCTTTCGTGCTTAATTGTAAGGAGAAGTTTTTAATTTTTCACACCCAAAATCATTTTATAACCCATTTTATCAAAATTTGACAGTCAGAATTTTTTGCGAATTCAATACGGGAATGTTTAGCTGAAAAATGGCTTAGAAGTGACAAATTCTTGTCAAATTTGATAAATAGTATTACACAATTGACTTTAAAGCTAAAAATAACACGTAAATACTAAATTTCACTTTTTGAACATTTCAAGGATTTTTTGCGAGCATAAACTTTCGCGAATTGCCCTTTTCAGAATTTTCAAAATCATAAACTGTCGCGAAAAAGGCCAGAAAGTCATGCTCTTTTATCAGAGGTTCCCCAAGTCGTTTTTGTATTCGTAATATTTGACAGGGGTGGAATTTTAGAGTTAAGTCGAAATAAAGCAGAAAATAGGCTGACATAACCCCCCGAAAGAATCAAGCTGCTAGCGGAAAAATAAAAGCGCTTTAGAAAAAAAAGCCCTGTGAACAATGGCTTCTTTATTTCAAGCAACAGAAAATTAGGGTCAAACCAGAGTCAGCTTACTAGTTAAAACGAGCGCGATTATTTATAACAACTTTGAGAAAGCAAGACAAACAAAAATAAAATTGAACTGGGAAATTTAACTTCACATTTTGATTTGCAAAATTCTGGAGCTTAAATGTTTCCTGAAATTTGAAAAAGGGATGTTATTCTTTTTGGTCATTTTCAAAAAAAGGTGTGAAATATATTGGACGTAAACTCTCTTACAGACAATTCTTGAAAATGGCAAAATGAAGAGAAGGGAAAGATAGATAAACAAAAGCCTATATAGATCATAGAATCCTAAATGTGGCAAAATCTGTTTTTTTTTCTTTTGCGTTCTTTCTTTCGATTTTCTTATTTTCAATTGATGATGGTCCTGTAGTTGTTTGCTGGATGGGATAGGCGTTATATATCTTCTGCTTTCTTTCTAAAAAAAAAATTTAAACATGCACCATCATCATCGCTCTCTTAACAATCTCATGATGCAACCAAAACCCGGTAAAGGATCTTCTTCTTATTTCCCAGTTCATATTATCTTTCATTTTTTACTCCCTTTCGTGCTGTGATCCTCACCTTAGGTGGGGCTTATCCCCGTGTACGGGAACGTATCTGTCGGTCTGTCTGTCTGTCTTTTTACTTCTGTAAAACATCTTTTCTTATCGACGAAGTCGACGAAGCTTCTAGTGCTCATAATTCGCATTCAAACTTCTTCCAGATTTAAAAAGAATTTCAGCTCTTAAAAAGGTTCAATTCATGATTTCCATTACGTAATCCTTTCTCCGGAAACATCCTAAAAAGCCAGACTTTTGCGAAACAGTTTAAAACTAGTGGCAGACATCCGGCTTTTATGGGATGTTTCCGTAGAAAAGATTACGTCATGGATATCACAGTTGAATAACATTCGTTTGCACAAAAGGTATAAAATAACATTTTTGAAAAAAGAACTTAAAAAGTTAAAAAATTCTTTGTGTCAAAAAAATGGCTTTCTTCAATGCGGTGAGCCATGTTTTGATGTCAAAACGACGTGAGAGGAGAGATGAATCAATTAATGGTAAGACGAACAGTATACTCGTGATGAAGTAAAAAGTAATTTTTGAGGGTCAGTTTTTCAGCAAATTTTGCACTGCACTGTGAGGATCCGATTTTGAAACCCAAATTTTTGTCCGAACGTACGGTAATTTTGAGATCGAGTGCCCCCTCCCCGCCCAGGAATAATTGTTTAAAGAGGATCTGAGTTATTTGCGCAAATTTAGCTAACTCTTTGCTAAAAATGGTCCAACAATACACTGCGAGGATCTGTTTTTTCGGCAAATTTTGCATTGCACATTGCACTGTTTCCGAATTTGAAAGTTAAATTAATTTTTGACCGCACATAATATCGTTGTTTTGAAATCGAATCCCCTCACCCCAGGAGAGGCTCTCGTCAGATTTCATGGTAAAAATCTTTTTGTGCTACCCCGTTGACCTTTTCCGAGTCTTGGTGTGACGTCTCTGACACTCCTGTGTTAGACCCACTGAGATCCTCCACCCTCTGGTCACCCCAGTGGAAAAATCACTCAAAAAAGGACCTTTTTTTTCTCCCCAGTTGAGAAAATGGTCATGCCAATAGAAAATTGGATGTTCTCACTCACCTTAGTGGTAAAACAAAGAATTACAAAGAGCAACACCACTGATAACATGATTAAAGAACAATAGATTTTTATGACTAGAATACCATTACCATTTCACCCAACCTAGAGGGTTTGACAGATTTGACTTTCACCCCATGGAGCTTTTAGTATCTACTGGGGCACAGCAACAGGGGTGTTTTCTGAAATTCTGCCGCTACATTTTCATATATGACCTGACCGCCTTGAATATAAATTCGATACCCTTAACCGAGGGTCTATGGATTATGGATTAACTGAAAATGGACCATTGGAGATTAGTGCAGAAAAATTTGAAAGTGTGAGAAAGTGTTGGTAAAACATTCTTCGAAATTTCTTAGAGATTATGGAGAAAAAGGAGAAGAAATGAATCAATTTTTAGTTGGATGACAGACAGGAAAAGGATATATATAAGAGAGAAAACGTTTTTTATGTGAGGGTTACTAGTGGTTTTGGTCATCTTTTAAACCGCATGTTTTAGGTTTTTTTGTCTTGCTTGAAGGCTTCTCTAAAAATATTGACAGAAAATAAGGAAGAAAAAAAACGAAAAAAAGGAGAAAAAAAGAAAAGAAGTTGAAGAAGAAGAATGAAGCAAAATTTTAAATAGAAAGAGATATGGAAAAATGTTTTTCAGCTGAAAAAGTAGATAACAATTTCTTGTTGATGTTGGTTGATAAAAATAAGATGATTTTTTGTCGATCTAATTAAAATGTCATTCTTAAGAGAATGGCTGTCGATAGTTCAAGAAAGTGTTGCTACGTGAGATAAGTCCTCTTTTTCTTGACCATTTTCTAAAACAATTTTCTGCTAAAAAAACTTGCATTTTCTGGTAGACCCAACAGGCACATTTTCAACGTCTAAATGACGTTCTGATGTTAAAACAACGTTCTGTGCCTGTTGAGATACATTTGGTGTCAAAGACAAGAAACTGATGCTCAGTTTTCAAAATTCTTTGCGGAGAAATAGACCAGTTCGGTGTGACGTAAATTTCAACCCATTAGCTATCAGAATCAAAAGATTTTTAAACTTCACAGCAGACACATAACGTTATTGCAACATTGTTTCAACGTCCGAATAACAGTGTGGCAAGTGTGGCGTTGAAACAACTATCCGTATCTGCTGGGTTAATTCAGGGTTAGTGATGTTTGGCCAAATCAGTGAAGCCGACCAACCCTACCCGCCGCTTAATATGTTGTTTTGACAAACCTTTCAGATGGGATCAGTGAGAGGAATTTCGAGATATGATTTCATGTTCAGGAAATTAATTTTCCAATCTACCAATCGGAAGGAGGCTCTAATTTTTGCCCTAATTTGATGGGAATGCATTAGGCTCTCCTCATTTTACAATGTTGAACATTGTCTTTTTGGAAAGGTTTTTATCAAAAAAAGGCAAATTTGCCAAAATTCACATTTTGACTGTTTTTTGTTCATTTTTGTAACTTGGAAAAGAGTGAATGAGTCCGACGACGTTCTTTCAACGTTCTTTCAACGTCCAAATAACGTTTTTCGGACGTTAAAACAACGTCCGTGACTGCTGGAAGTGAATCTCCGAGTGTTTTTTACAAATTCATGGAAGAATAAAAACAAATTTCAAGTGAAAAGGAACTTAAATTTGAAAAATAACTGTCCACTTGAAAAAGTATTTAAGTATTAAATTTTTTTATTTAAGCCAATTAATTGATTTGAAAGTTTGTTGTAAAAAAATTGCATTAATATGGTCGGAACTTAAATGTTTGGTAATCAATCCTTTCCATTTAAGTTTTAGAAAACGGTCAAAAACAGTTTTGTACAATCCCAGTAAGGCACAGAACGTTGTTTCAACGGCAGAACATTATTTGGACGTTGAAATAACGTTGTGTGTGCTGTCTGTCGGTAGTTATCTGTCCAAAGTCTTACAGTTTATTTATTATGGACCGTATCAATACGAACGGTAGAAAATGTTTGATGGAAATTTTCAAAATAATATATATTTGCATTTCAAAACACGATATTGATAACATAAAATGAGAACATTTTTTTAAAAAAGGCTGAAGAGGGGAGGGAATAATAAGAATGAAGAATTGGACGAAATATAAAATTTCATCTTTTTCGTATACTTTTTACTCCTTTCATCTGAACGAAATAAAGTATACATAATATCTAATATCGAAGCGTCTTCTTTCTAGCAATAAGATTTGAAAATAATATGACTTGTATTGTTTCTTTCTGTTTTTGCCTTTTACACCTTAGTTAAACATCGTATTTTTAATTTTTCTTGAGAAAGCCGTTTATTTGGGGAAGAAATTGGTTAATGAAAAAAGGTCTCACTCAAGAAGAAAGAAAAAAGAGAAAAAAGACTTAATAGGATTGATATAACGAAAAGGAGTTTTGAATGAATAAACATGAATTCGATAAAACAAGAAAGCCTGTTTCAGTAAACCCTTTTTAAGTTTTGGAGCCTTTTTCAGGTGCTTTTCGGTAAATAGGTCAAATTTTAAACGCTCTTATCTCTTATATCACATATTACTACCGTCTGAAAAGCAGCGGTGTTCTTTTGATAAAAAATCAATCCCGCTGAGTATATAGTCATTACACCGTTACATCCCCGCCCACTGGTCACCCCACTGAATTCCGCCCACTGGTCACCCCACTGAAAAAGTCATTCTAGAAAGGCCCGTTTCTTCGCCCTAGTGGAAAAAGTAGTCACCCCAGTAGAAAATCGGTTATTTTCTCTCACCCCAGTGGTAGAATTACAAAGAGTCACCCCACTAGAAAAACATTACCATTTCACCCAACCCAGCGGGTTGAAAGATTTGACTTTCACCCCATTGAGCTCTTCGTACCCACTGGGGTATAGAGAGAGGAGTGTGTCATTACCTGGCGGCAAATTGCCCAATGGCGCGGCTTCAATTCACTTTTGTTACAATCATATTCGCTAGAGGACAGAATTTAATGCAACTGCACGAAGATACGGCAAAAATAATTCCATTTCCATAGATATTTTAAGATTGCAAATTCGAAAGAGGTGAATCGCTCTCATATATAGTCCATATTGGTTATATATCTATTTGTTTTGAGATTTCGGGAAACAAAATCCCTTAGCATTATGGCAGCATTTTCAACAAAATCCCTTAGCAATATGGCAGCATTTTCAACAAAATCCCTTAGCATTATGGCAGCATTTTCAATAAAATCCCTTAGCATTATGGCATCATTTTACCCACTAATTATAATGAGTTTATATCAATATTTTCAGGAAAACGATTGAAAAGCTGGTTAAAGATATGAACCCATTTCCCCGCGCAATTTTCCTTTTACTTGTTTGCTTAAAAGTTAAGATTTAGAGTAAATTTGACTCAAAAACTTCTTCTAAAAATTAATTCGTCAGGTTATATTGTTTTTGTTCGTGAAATCATTTTTCTTCATTCATTTTTTCTTCCTCTGATTCTATATACTTCAGTCCTCAGTTCGAATAATAAAAGCTTTTCACAGCGCTTTTTTACGATTTGTGAAGGTCAAAACAACTCTATCCCCCACATATTTTTCGTTGACAGCGCTTGTAGTGTTATGGTCTATTCACTAAACGCCCTATGCTAGATATTTCCCATTGTATAAACTATCCCTGTTTATTTTATTGAAAGGTATTGAACTTTGACTTTTATTCATTTTCTAAATTTTCTTCTTCTACTGTACAGAAATTTTTAAGGAAAAAACATTTTTAACTTTTTTGCGCTCAAAGTTATCGAGAAATCAAAATAGAATCTAAAAGATAAATCTTACAAGACAAATTAAGATAGAGACTTGACTGTTTTTAATTACCAAGGTAAGGCTTAAATTGGTTAACCTTTGCAGTGTTGATAAATATTCATGAACTTTGTCGGAAGTTAAAGGTTATAGCGTTGTGGTTTTTTATGATGTTTCAGGGTCAATAGGGATCGTGCTTCCTATAGATTTGATGTTGTAAAAAAAGAAAATCCGGAATTGTATTTGGTGTTGCTTCAGAAACATTATTACAGCAGGTCAATAGAGTTCGATTATGGAGAATGGCTAACTTTGATTTGTGACCTCTTGGAAGAGTTTTTGCATTTCTTTTTCATTTAAACCTTTTTTTGTTATTAATTTGGAATAAACATTGAACTCAGTTCAGTCTTTTCATAACACTCTGACATTATTTATTTTTGTGGTATTCTTGGTTTGAGAGACACTCCAGATTCCACTTCTTTATAACATGAAATATCGTGGTTTCGCGGCGAAAATCCGCGAAATAAAAATGCCGGGAAGTGTAATTTTTTGCCAAAAACCGTGAAATTAAAACGTCCCCGAAATTTTCATGAAATAAAGTTATCCACTATTTTAAAGTTTTTGGTTTGCAATTAAAGGTTTATACGACATTAGACATGCTAAGAATATTTTCTGTGTGACATACACTGTAGATTGTGTTGATTCCGTCTGATTATGAGGTAGGTTCAACTTGGTATAACTCGTTATTCATTAATATTTTGCTGTTTTTTCTCTAATTCAGGTCAGCCACCTTGGTCACCGGTAGTTCCGTACAAAAACCAATTAACACTGCCGCCCAAAGAGAGGATTAGCGCCAGTACCCAAGATTTACGAAATGGTAACATGTTAAAATACTACGATGGATATCCACAAGAGAACCCCCACAATCACAATTACATTGAAACAAGCGAATCACTTATCAAAGAAGCCGATTTGATACGCATCAATGTATGCGGTATGATTTACGAGACTTTGCGAAGTACATTGCAAAGATTCCCTGACACTTTGTTGGGCGATGAAAGCCGTTTGGATTTGTACTATGTGAAATCGAGAGACTTTTACTATTTCGACAAGAACAGACAAGCTTTTGAGGCGATTCTCTATTATTATCAAACGGGTGGTATTTTGATTCGTCCACCTAATATCCCAATGCCATTGTTTGCAGAAGAAGTCGCCTTCTTCGATCTAGGTGAAAGTGTGTTTATGCAGCTCCAAAAAGAAGAAGGTTACATTTCAGATCAAGAACGAGTTTTACCAACAAACGAGCTACAAAGAAAAGTATGGGAATTGTTTGAATTCCCTGATTCAAGTCAAGCTGCTCGCGTTCTGGCCACATGGTCAGTGCTGGTCATTATCTTATCTATCACTGTCTTTTGTTTGGAAACTTTGCCACAATATTCAGTGGCTAACAATAAGCCACCAGCGACAGTCGCTCCTTTTGGGAATTCCACCAATGGCACAAGCACTACATCGTCAAGCAAAGGCCAAGGTGAGATGTACCGGCAGCCGTGGTTTTCCTTTGAGCTTGGATGTATCATTTGGTTCTCCTTTGAGTATCTTGTTCGACTTCTATCATCACCCTCTAAATGGCAATTCATCAAGTCTTTCCTCAACACAATCGATCTATTGGCAATCCTGCCATATTTTATCACTTTATCCATCAATGCAGAAAACACGACGCCTCTTTCCGTTCTTCGGGTGGTCAGACTAGTGCGCGTCTTTCGTATCTTCAAACTGTCCAGACATTCCCTTGGTTTGCGTATCTTAGGACACACGCTACGAGCAAGTATCAGTGAGTTGGGAATGTTGATATTCTTCTTGATGCTTGGCGTTATTTTATTTTCCAGTGCCATCTTCTATGCAGAGCAAGGAATGAATGATCAATTTCAAAGCATTCCTGATGCTTTTTGGTACAGTCTAGTAACCATGACTACTGTGGGATACGGAGACAAAGTTCCCAAAACATTACCGGGCAAATTTGTTGGAAGTTTATGTGCCATTGTGGGTGTGTTGACGATTGCATTACCGGTACCTGTTATTGTGTCAAATTTTGAGTTTTTCTACAAGCGCGATCGGATGACCTTCGAAAGGAGCAAATATAACACACCATCAGAGAATCAATCCAAACGCCAATCACCTGATCAATCACCCACCACCAACCATAAAGAAAACCATCTTAACTGTAGTAATCATAACGAAGAACCTCTCCTGACGACCACTACCGTCATGTAAACAAACTGGTTGCTATGAACGAGTCCACTCTCAGTTGATTTTAGTGTGTACACTGAAGAATCTGTTCAGGAAATCTATGGTTACTATCAAGGCATAGCTTAAAAGTGTTATTGATGGTAAATACCAAATCCCAAGTTACAAGGGAAACTCCAAACCCATAAGGTCTCTTAAAACCCAGATCTATCCACACCCTTTAAACAGTTTGTCAAAAGTATTCAAGGTATCGACGTTCGTTGATAAAATTTTGAAATCTAAGATTGTGAAAATATTCTTTATCCTCACATAGCATAGCTCAACATTTTTATCGAGCGATTGAAATTGATAAAAATTGTTGTAGGAGGTATCTCTTTACGGTTTGGAGTAGCCTGTTAGGATGACAAATATGGAGTTGTTATTCTGAACTGAACATCAACATTTTTATTAGAATAACACACAGTGAAATTTCGTTTCTCTCTCATCAACCGATGCTTGTGATAAACCAGAAAACCCAATGATAATAAACAATGGTTCAAAATTAATTGACATATGACTGCATTCAGTAAAGCGGTGGCATGAATGCGACAAAAGGCACATACTGTAATTATATATACTCACTGAAAAAATAAACAATTATATACACACTGTAAATAGAAATCAATATTCTTGTTTTTGACAACGCTCTGTTCCAATTTTGAAAATTATAAAATTACTATAGCTAAATTATTTTAAAATAGTTTCAGACGAATTAGCTATCATAAAGCTCTCTCTAGTTTCTATAAGCATACATTAAATTTCTTATCTTTACCTTAGCTTTAATATGATTCTTGTGTGTGTTTTTGAGGTAACCGTAAATAAACTCCAACCTTAGGGTAAAAATTAGTCTTCTGTTATAAAACTAGCGGTTAGCTGAAGCTATGAATGCCCCGCGTGCAGAGCTCATTTAGCCCAGAGGAGTGGCCTTGATATC
>JAUJPO010083338.1:0-24556 GCA_032270745.1 Tiaropsis multicirrata | reverse complement strand
GAGGGTTTCAGGCGATATTTAAAAAACCCAGAAAGTTTTCCACCCGCCCGCCCGCATCAATTTTTGAGTCCTTCTGCAACGCGAACAGAACTATTTTTCGATGGTCGCCTTACCTCCATTTTGAAAAACAATGGAGTAGTGCAAAGACTCCAGAAACCCAGAATTACAGGAAAGGTTTTTTTTTTTTGGTTTGACATTGTTTGGGTTATTTATTGGAGAGTTGCGGGGTCTAAAACTATTTAAAAGATTAATTCTTTTTGCTGAATTCATGTATCAGGGACTGCTGAATCAGCAATATATCTTTTGACACATGATCATATTGTGGGGAGGTCCGAGTCAGCACTTCAGGCTGGTGTGAAGGCTGTTTTGGAACTGTATGAATTATCATTGCCACAAACTCCAGATACAGCAGTCTGAAGCTATAGCTTACATTTATGTCATGTCAGCAATCTGCACAAAACCAAGAAAGTGGGAACATTTCCCTTAAGAATTTTAGAAATTAAATAATAAGCTCCCCTCCCCCTTTAAATGGGTGAAAAAGGTATAAGAGAGACAAGGGGAAAATGAATTTTCTATAATGTTTTTTTTACATTGTATTTTATTGTATTATTTATCAAAGGAAGGCTTTGTCTGTAATACACATATGTAAAACTTCTATGGTCAAGATTTAGAACATAACTACAATTTTTATGATAAGAAAGTTTTATGACAAGAAAACGCTCACTCATTCACTCATAATTTCAAGGGAGAGAAACCATGACAATAATGAGTAGAGTAATGAGTAATGAGTGATGGTTCCAACAAATTGAGTTGGTTATTGATTATTATCAGTTTTCCTAATTGCGTGAATTTCCTTCTTAAACATGAAACTTTGAATAGTTATGATAAAGAAAAAGTCTTCTGATACAATTGATATTTCTCTGATTGAGGTGTTAGTTGAAATTTTCCTTGATAACTGAGGCTTGAAAAACGCATATATGGATAAGTATGATTATCAGGTAGCTCAATTCAAGCTCATAACCAGTTTAAGTCATAATGTATAATTTAACATTGCGCTATTTGTGCTCTCAACTCATTCAAATTATCTTTAACTTTGAAGAGGTTACAAGAAAAGAAAAAAGGTCGGCATAATTTTAATCTGTCAGAAATGCTTTTTAATGACAAAGTCTCAGCTCATTTAGAAATAAAGGGTAACCGTCTTTTAGATAAAAATAACAACACTTGAGAACTGTTGAGAAGTATTTAAGATGATTAAGGGCTAATTTCGGATTACAGACACCACTTATTCATATAAATAGCCTACCAAAAGACATAATCTCTATTATATGGCTTTTAAGGATTGAACATAGCTCTTACTTCATTTCTCAAATTAAATCAGGATTTTTCCAGCTATATACAACCAAAATTTTGATAGTTTCGTTTATTATAGATGGACCCATTATATTTAAAACACTAAAAAATGTAAGATTTAACATCTTGATAGTCCTATTTGTTCTATTTGTTAAAAGTGTGCATATTTATTTCAAAACAAAAGTTATGTGTATTTCATTTTGTGGCTAATAAATTCTTTTTAATTTCTTTCTATTTTGTTATTATCAGAAAACTGGTCTTCTATTTGGCTTTGCCAAAGATTTTTCTTCAACATTCATGACGCTAGTCCTGAAGGAAAGCCTCATGATTTTTCAAGTGTGTTTATTACTCACGTTTCTTATTTGTGTCACTTTTAAAATAAACTGTTGTCCAAAAAATGTCAGGCTCCTTTTCAAATCAAATTTAGGTTGTCTGTACCAGTCACAAATTACAATGCAATGTTTTTTCTTTGGATAGTTACAAAACCGTTTTGAACTTTTATTTCATAATCAGACAGATTTTTATTTTTCAGAACATTTTTACCATGTTTTGAATTTGTAAATGAAGCATTTCTACAAATCGTCTTATTCATTTTGTGTTAAGTTTCCGTTTTTCTCCTTTTTGGCTATAAATACCATTTAAATTGCTTAAAATGATCTTTAGGTAATTGCTATTATTAATGAGCTGTTAATCCAAAATGTCAAAAAGATTCATTATTAAAATTGTGCATAGCTATGTCTAGTTTAGCATAGACTGCCAATTAGAATTTTCTTTTTTTCAATTTTGTAAACGTAATGTTTTTTGATTAAATTTCTTTATTATTTCATATGTCTGTCTCAACATATAATTCATATGCCAAATTGAGACCATGTCGTTCTTTAGTACAAAACTCTCTAAACATTGCTTGAATAATAGAGACTAATTTTTGTCTCGATGCTTCGTTCTCCAAACTGGGCTCAATTTGGCAGCTACATACTCTCCTACTGACAAACACCCGGCTTTTTAGGAAAAAGATTACATAATGAATGAAATTTTCTGCGGAAACATTCCAAAGAACCGGTTGTTTGTTAGAGATTCAAAACTACTGATAAACACCCGGCTTTTTAGGAGACTTCCGTAAAAAGAAAGATGACGTAATGGATTACGTAATGATAATTACAAAAGGGTAAAAGATACCATAAAAATAGAATTAAATTGTATATAAGTTTTATTTTAAAAATAAATTAACAAATGAAGATGGTAAAGTCTGTTTGTTGATGGTATATACAATTTGATTCGATGAGGCACAATTTAGAAGAAGTCAGCAGCGACCATTCGAGGTGGCATTTTTCTGGCGCACAATTTCTTCCAAGATGGTGAGATGGAAACATGGTCATCATCAGAATCGCTTTCAGTATCTCGGCCTCTTTTTCGTTGTTTATTTTTCTTTACGGTCATTTTTCGTTTCTTTTGATTTTCTGTTGCTTCTTGGCGAAGTTTCGAGATCATCTCACAAATGTCTTGAGGGACTTTTGGAGATTCTAAAGATTCTTCGGTTATTACAACAACAGGAAAGTTTTCTGGAAGAGAAACAGCTTCGGTGATGTTTAAGGTTGCTTCCTCGTTTGAATGACCAGAGAAATGATTTTCATCGGCAACTGAGCGACGGTCACTACGATTATGGTAAGATTTGTCGTCAAAAATCGCCATTTCACCGAAAGAAAACGACAATCGGTCGATGACAGAAGAAGAATTCTCGTAAATCGAGTCTTGATTGTCGTTCATTTTCTCCAACGATTCGATGAGATTTTTAACAGCATAGTTGGGTTGATAACCTATCATCTTTGATTCCATTTTTTCAAGGTTCAATGTGGATTTGTTAAGTCCTTTGTTCAATCGATGCTTGGTGAGTTCGTTAAGATAAGGATGGTATATGTTGGTTGTATGTTTCTTCAACGAGAAGAATTGTTTATTGGTCTTCAAATTGGAATCACGAAGCATTCGATATTGGACCATTCCTTTCCTTAAAGTTGTTGAAAAATTCGTCGAAGAAACAGATTCTGCTCCAACATTTTCTTTGATCATCGCTAAATCAGCTGATCCACAACCAATCATAAAATCAACATTTTCCGCTGATTTTTGTGCCTTCGAACCGGAATTTTGCAATTCCAGCTGAGACTGAAGTTGGTAGTTAGTTTCCAATGGCTTGCTACAAGCAACCATCATAAATGTCAATATTTCTTCACAATAATATAACAATATAATACTATTTCTCTACAGAGCGCACTTACTCAAAACGAGAGAGAATTCAAATAATTTGAATGCTTTTTCAAAAGTAAAAAGTGACGTTAAATACTATTTGAAAAATATTTGACGTCACAAAAGTTTGAGAATCGAAATGACGTAAATATGATTGATAAAGAGACGTGGCGTGACTAAATGCTATAACGACTCCACTCGATTTTTTTCTGTTAAATCTCCAAAAAAGCCCCGGAGGGGATTCGAACCACTAAACTCGTGTTGTCAGTGATTCCTTATCCAGCGCCCTATCCGCTAGGCCACCAGGTATCTTATCCTCTCTTGAAGGGCATAAAAAAACCGTCTGACTAAAGTCTGTTGCAAAAAGATTGTCAGTAAAAACCGGTTAAAACCATTGATACATAAAAACCAGGATAGGATGAAAGAAACAAAAAGTAAGTAAGTGATAACGTCCTGGTTTCTACATGGAAGAGTTTTTACTGAATCTTTTTGGAACAGATTTTAGTTTTCGCTTTATTTAATCGGATTAATTTTGTGCAACATTAGAAAAAAAAGTAATCTAAACTTGGGGTAAAATGGACCATGCACTTTTGTTAGAACACCTTCTTTTTTAGGGTCATTCGTAAAAATAAATGCACGCGAAATTTCTCGAATTGCTCACTCGTGAAAAGAAATACAAAGAATCTCGCGGGCTTTTGAAGTTGCGAAAGTTAATCTGGTTAAAACACCCTCATACACTTCTTCAGTCATTCTTGAAATCTTGTCTTTGTACTGCATTATCTCGTGGTGAAAAAAATTAATGTAAAGTTTTTGCGACTGCCGCACTGTGGTAAGTAGTACAAGAAATGACGTAATGGTAAAAAAGCCATTCGCTGTGATCTAAAGTCAAAATCCTGTTAAAAAGAACTCATCCATACGTTTCTTGTCAATGCTGTTGTCAAGGTGATTGTTATCATTATGGTGTTGGTTGTCAAGATGGTATTGTTTGTTATGGTTAGAATGTCTGGGGATGTTTGAGCGTCCTGCCAGTGATTCAATGTTGACTGTCATTTAAAAAGGGAACAAAAGTAGTGTGTAAATCATGGATGTATCAAGTGATACACTGAATCAGTCATTGTGCAGCGTGTGAGTCAACCAACATATTAGAATTTCCGTAAAGTCTCACTGAATCAATTTGAGCTTCTCTTAGAATTTCACTTCAATATGGGTATGTAGCGGGTGTCCAGAAAAAAGTTTCGGTCTTTTGTACCCTTCATTGAATACATGATAGTGTTCCAAATAAACAAATTTCTTCTCTTACCTCCAAGTCCAGAGCCGCCAAGACCACCAAAAGCGCCGCCACTTGCACCACCAGCTGCACCTCCGCCTCCACCTCCGCCCCCGCCACCAAAAGCAGCAAGTGCGCCAAGACCTCCTCCCGCTCCACCACCACCTCCTCCGCCTCCACCAAGGCCACCGCCACCACCAGCTCCTGGACCTAGAAAACAATGAAGATAATATAAGCACGCTATACAACTCATTAACTAGAAGACGCCACAGCTAACAAATAACATATATAATCCATCTTCCTTGAGGCCACGTCGTTATTCTTTAGTACAATCGCTTGAATAAAAGAGACAAACTTTTTTTCTGAATGCTTCGTTCTCCAAACTCGTTTAAGATACTTAACTACGGAAAACTTGAGTGGTCTCAAATTGGCAGGTCCACAACAAGGCAAATTTTTTATTTGATCCAAAATGTTCTCGCTATGTATGTGATGTACTACCCAAATCTCAGCAACATTGAAAACAAATGTTACTCACCTGCTCCAAGTGCAGCGAGCGCAGCAGCCAAATCACCAACGCCACCACCTGCTGCTCCCGCCCCTCCTGCAGCAGCACCGCCACCGGCTGCCATTCCTGAGGCGGCACCTCCGCCAGCTGCGCCCATGGTACCTGGAAATAAAGAAAGATAAGATAATTCATGAACTCCTAAACATAATGTGCAGACTCAAAACAAACGTCATCAAAATAAAATCTTATATATTGGTAGAAACCAGGACAGTATCACTTATTTATTTTTTGTTTCTTTAGTATCATCCTGGTTTCTACACATTAATTGTTTTTAGTGACAATCTTTTTGCAATGGACGGAATGACCATTTTTCAAACAGACCCATGTCTTATTAGCTATTTCATTTTAAATGACATCCTCATTAGTCGAACCTCTATTATCCGAACACTTCCTTTACGAAATTTATTTCTCTTACCTGTTGGGGGACCCTCTCCATAACTCGAATCATGTACCTTTCTTTATTTGAAGAAAATTTTTGGTCAAATTTGCGAAAATTTATTATCACAACTTTTTTATGCTTAGGTTGAAAAATAAAAATAAAACTTTGTTTTTTTAACAAATCCATTTGCGAAAGTTTATTCCCGCGAAAGTTTTTTTCGAATAAAGTATTGGAAGTATTGGAATATTATAGATATATGACTTACCGAGCGCACCCATGAGACCCATAGCGGTCGTAGCGGCGTTTGCGGCATCAGTTGCGGCTTTTGTGAGTGTTTGTTGTGCCGCTACTTGTTGAGATGCGGCTAATGCGGACTGACTAGCTTGTGCTGATTGAGCAGCCGCTGACGTTTGAGCCAAGGCTTGTTGGGCTGCAAAGAGAAAATAAAAGTGAAATTCAAGATCAAAACAATTAAATAAAAAGAAACAACCGACACCGAAACTCTGGGTTTATGATTAAAATTCCTCTCCATCAAATTGTTGTTGCTCTGCTCTTCTCACCGCCAAACATTAGCTCATTGCTGTACCACCGATACCACATTTTTGGTTGACTACAAACAGGTCTTGAAGAAGATGAGGTTTGGAGAAGAAAGAAGGAAAAATGAAGGTAGTCTGGATGTTGTGGCGTCGTCTCAGTCGAACTGTTGGTTGGTTGGGTGGGCCAAATCTAGAAGATATCAAAAAAAGAGAGAAACCTTTTAAATTTCTCAGTTCGGTATGGGCGTTATTTCATTGTAATTTAGTTTTGTCATAGTCAAGTTCAAAACATGTACTCGTCATTAAAATATCTAGAAAACCCCAAATGTCAAGTTTTTCATTAAAAATAATTTTAAGATTTGACCCGTTGTATTGTTGTGTCAGGCGTCCTGTCATTAATGATAGAATGCATATATAATAAAACCAATTGCACAGTTAATGTAAAGAAAAGAAATACTCACCTTTTTTAGGCGATCGGCGATGTTTCCTTGACGACCGGTTACGTTTGCTTGACAACCGATCACGATGTTTTGATAGTCTGTTGCGCTTCTTTAGACTATGGAATACATTATTCAAGGTGTTGACTTCATTGATGGCGTTTGCGGTAATCGGCGCCGCAGCGGCGACTCGAGCGGCTTTATTCATGAGCGTCAGTTTATTGATGCCGTTCTTAAGAGCGTTCATTGATGCCACATTTGTTCTCTGTTGTGTTTCGACCAAATAGTTATTGACCAAAACGGCACCCCGTGAAGGGGATATTTGTAGATCTAGCGCGATGTTAGGTCCTATTGCGACGGTGTATGAAGCTCTTCCATTGACGGTTAACGCCACGCCGTATTGCGCGTCCATAGCAACGAAAGTGAGGACTTTCAAACCTGAAACAAATGAAGAGATTGTTTAGAAAATAGCTTTCATTAATAAATTGTTAAGGCTTTCAAGGGAGCTCTAGAATAAAAGGTCAAATTGTATGGAATGGGCAAAAACAGTAATGTCCTCCAAAATCACTGACAAAGTGATTAAATTGACTTATAAATATGATGCAGGTAATAATCAATTCAAAAACATCAGTTGCAGAGAGTGCGCTATACAGTGAAGTAGAGCAAGTTAAAATCATGGGGTATATTTGAAAATGATTAATTTTGACAATCGTTCAGCTTGAAACTGCCAGTTATGATACCTTGTGTCCCAAGCGGAGAAAGAGAGACAATTGCCTAGAGTAGAGCCTCGTGATTCGAGCAGAGAAAGGGCAAAATATTGCCTTCAGAAGAGTCTTACCTCCGGAGCAAAGTATAGTTTGAGCGGTTGCACCAAGTGGGCCGAGCATAATATTGTTGGGTTGGCAAGAACTTGAGGTTAATCGGCACGCGCGCACGTACTCGCTGTGAACGCTCATATGAATCTCGTAAGCTGAAAGAGAGAAAAAAGAGAGAAAATTGTTACGTTGTTGACAAGATCGACTTTTTTCCCGCTTTCTTTAACAACCGTGGTTAATAGAAATTGAGAATTGGACAACATATCTAAACAAATTTTCCACGATCCAGTGAACTAACTCAATCTAGAAACAGTTCCATATTAAACACTATTAGAATTTACAATTTAAACAAATTACGAGTACAGTTTTCTCTTGTCGGTGTTTCCCATTAGGTAAGTTTTCTCTTGTCGGTGTTTCCCATTAGGTAAGTTTTCTCTTGTCGGTGATTCCCATTAGGTAAGTTTTGAGATGTTCGTAAAATTCAAAATTAGAAATGTTAGAAATTTAAACTTCCTGAAATAACAAATCTTCTCACCTCCGTGTAATTTATCAATGGGTCCAGAGGGCGGTCCATGTCCAGGCATCCCATCCGGTTTCTCCAACTTTTCCTCTTTTCCTTTCTCTCCGCCTCCTCCTGCGGCGGGCACTGCAAAACCACCTCCTACTGCTGGGGCGGGCTGGGCAGCCGCCATAGCAGCACTTTGCAATTTGAATTGATTTTTGGTCATTTCTTGAGCAGTTTTGAGATTGACTGATGTATTGCAAAGATGGCCGAAAACAATAGTTTTAAATGAAACACATCTAGGACTACCCAGTTGACATAATAACCCAGTTGGCGTAAATTTAACTTTGGAAGCAGATGGTAAAAAGATAATTCAAAAAAGGCATACTTGAAAAATATATACGGGATAAATAACTGACTTACGCCAACTGGGTACCGTAGCCACCTTATAAGAAGTCTGAAAAATACGTGTTTCGATTTAATGTTTTAATGAGTAGCTACCCGGGAAATTCTTGTAACAACAGATTTAAAAAGAATATAAAGAACATGATTTGGAATAAAAATAATATTTTGATAAACGTTACCAATAGCGGCGCCAAGATTTGCGGCGGAACCAGCGGCCGCACCTGCGTCTCCTCCTAAAAAGATATAAAAGACAATTGGTGCAAAGGTGAGTGAGTGATTGAAATAATGAGTATATAATATTTTTAACCTATGTCATATTTTGTATATACCAAACATTCGTTGTATTGAAATAATGAGTCATGGCACTAGTACATTTCATTTATTACTTAGAGAAATCAAAGCCACAATGGAATGGAACCAATACCAAATGGAAACTTGAGAAGAGAATAGTTCAGATACATACCACCACCCCCTCCAGCAGCTCCACCACCACCGGCAGCACCGCCTCCGCCACCTGAATCACCGCCACCACCTCCACCTGAAAGATTGAAAAGTTAAAAATTGATTGAAACTTGATCTACTTTGCCATTATCTAAGGAGAAAACAAATTTCCCACTCTTTAAACTCGGTTCCATCAATGGAACCCAGAGGCTCTCAGGTCAGCAGACGAGATTAGTGATTCTTTAAAATTAGTAATTTTGTTTTTCTCAGCATAGACTAACTAGCTTAAACAAGGTGCAAAGCCGAGGAAAGTGAACTAGTACCAGTAAGCAATCTTACAAAGTTTTACATCCGCCATTCAATGAAAATTTTATAAATATCGGAATGCAACTTACCTTTAGCTCCTCCCCCTCCTCCACCGCCTTTATCATCACCGCCTCCGCCCTTTCCGCCGCCCCCAGCTAGAAGGGCGCCAAGGGCAAGAGCTTGCATTGTTCCCATTTCTCCTTTACCACCTTCTGCGGGCGCGGGCGCGGGCGCAGCTCCGCCACCAGCGGCGCCACCGCCCAGGGCTTTGATGGCGTCGTCATCAAGGGCGAGTTGAACTTTGATCGTTCCTTGATTGTAGAAGAAAACGAAAAATTAAACATGTAACAAAAACATAGATTTAAAGGAAGATGATAGACAATGATGGGGAAAATTAAAATTGACCAAACTTGAGCCTAGTAAACACACGTCAGTTCGACGTCAAAATGACGTCATGTGTTTACTGGTAAATTAGACTTGAATTATATTGGAACAGTTACTTAGCCCTTATAGAAAATCAACTCTAAAATACTTACCATCACCACCGCCTGCATCTCCACCGCCACCACCGCCTCCTCCTGAAAAAAGAAAGATATTGTTTTAGCAAACCAGAGATTATTGATCTCTATCATACTAGTTGTGGTTTTTAATCTTTAAATTTTTGAAATTGCAAGAACAAAATTAGTTTCGTTTCAGAGGCTCGAATCGAATTAATCTTTTCTTTTGAGAACAATTTGATATTTTATGCATTTTATTATTTGATACAATTTATGAAAAAGGTTTGGAAGAAATAAATTAAAAGAATATTGTATAACACCAAATCACCAGCTTTAAGATTAATTAAATAATCCACTCACCTCCGCCTCCGCCACCAGCAGCTCCGCCTCCGCCCCCACCGGCTGCTTGATCAGCGGGGACTAATTTCATTGGTCCATAGGGTGTTTTGAGTGTTTGCCCGGGTTTGAGGTCCGGCGGTTTCTTTTCTTCTTCAACTTCGAGATGAGTGTATTCATGGTGGACAGGTCCGTTGATATGGACATCCGGTGTTTCTAAATGCATAGCACCGTCATGTGATGGCAGAAGTCTCATTGGACCTATATTGAGTGAAAATAATTTGTTAAATTATTCAATACGGGTCCAATAGAGCTCCTCCTAATACCAATCGACAGGTTTAGACTAAACTAAACCCGCAGCAACCAGTGTAAATTAGTGTTACCGTCGTATACAGACTTTCAGAGTCTCAACTAATTATAAGATTGTCATCCGTTCCAGACTTAACCTACCACTAACGTTTGCAGTATAGTATTGGATACAGACTACAAGAGGCCTAACCTGACACTATAGTATTGGATACAGACTACACCTACCACTAACGTTTGCGGTAATCTTCAAATAGGAAGAAAGAGATCAAAATACTAAATTATGATGGATGTTTAGGGTTTAGTAATGGCTCTAAGCTAATTCATCGCCTTCCTTCCAACTTTCTCTAGTCTCAACTCTTTATTCTAGTAGTGGTTACGTCATAGATTAAAAACTTGGAGACTTACCCCCGTGGTAGTCATGCAAACACATTCCCCCTGCAGGTGTCATTAAAAAATCTCCATCATGCTCCCCTTTACCGTCTCCATGGTGCCCGAAGTCTCCTCCGTGGTGTCCGAAATCGAAAGTGGTGTGCTCTCCACCATGGTTCATTATCTCCTCTCCACCACCGTGATGAAGGCCTCCATCCAGCTGATTTATTTCTTCTCCTACAGGGTGTGCATTTGCAGACACTCCACCGTATTGGACACCGAACTCTCCTCCAAGGTGAGAACCATGTATATCAGATGCAAAACCACCTAGTCCAAGATGGCTGCCAGCAGTATATCCGGCACCACCGTTGTGGAGGTCTGACGTAAATCCTCCTCCAAATCCTGCTCCTCCGAGATGACCATCTGAAGAGAAACCATCTCCTCCTAAATGTGCTTCAACTCCACCAGAAGATGCAAATCCACTATGGGCCTGGTTTCCATCAGAAGCAATTGTAGCCTGGTTTCCGCCCGCAAGACCAACACGGGCGGTCGTTCCGCCCAAAGAGGCGATATAATGACCTTTAGTTTCGTGATCGGTTCCATGGTAATTTGTGAAACCGACATTTCCAACTTCAGACGTTATGGGACCATGTGTGAAAGAAAAGTGAGCCGCATTTTGCGTGAAGTCTGGATGTTCTGTCCTTGTTATTAAACGTCCGAATGGCTTACGGTTCTTCGTAAGTGTGGATGGGTCGTTATTAGAATCACCTTCCACACTAGCTGTTTCGAAGTTTGGTACCAAACGATTTAACGGATTTTGGCTTTTACCACGATGCTCAGAATCAACATCTCCCTTCTTTGCTGGATTCAATATTTCCATAGCTGGAGATTTGAAATCTGGTACAAGGCGTTCAATGGGCGGTTGTTGGGCGTGTTTTCCTGGAATAATATGACGCCCCTCATGATGTCCGATATCAATATCATGTTCATCACCGTGTCCGAAACCTAAACCATGTTCGTCATGATGTTCATCTGATTTCTCTAGGTGTCCGATATTTGACACATCTCCAACTTCATGTTCAGCTGAATCGGACACCTCACCCTCACTTCCATGTCCCAAATCAAAATTATGTCCGAAATCATGTCCGAAATTGATATGTCCATCACCACCGAAACCAGCCGAATATACGTGTTCGGTATTTCCTTGATAGGTGTGATGGGCATGCACGAGATTGTCGGGGCTTCCGTCGTGAAACGAGGAATAGCCGTCCATGATGTGATCTCCGGTGTTCAAGGGTTCCGCTTCGATGTAAGAACCGTTTAAAAAATCATCGGAAGCGAAATGAGGATGATCTTGTTGTAGTTGACCGAATGATACGTGCGAAGTGTGAATATGCATTTGACGCTTATCAGCGGACGATTCTAAGTCGCGCGGAATCTCATGAACGGATGCTGCTAGACCTATTCGAAGCAATTCATGATCGTTTGAGCTTACAGTGTCATCATCTTGAGTGAACAATCGCCGTTCATTCGATGCTGATTCTAACTTACTATTAGATTTGTTTTGGTTATCATCCGTCGATGAAACTTGAATCTGAGGTTGGTATGATTTGCCGATATTGTTATGAGCAGTCTCTTTGGTCACTGGCTGTTGCTTGGCATATTTCACATCCGTGTCTGTGGGAACAACGATTCTTTTACTAGCAGGAAGATCAGAAGTTTTAAACGCCTTCGGGAGAAGAAATTGCTTATGTGATGATAGATCTTTAGAGGGTACCAGCACGTTATTTTTTGCTTGTGTAGTAACTTCTTTGTAAAGAACATCTGAGAATATTCTTTCGTTTAAACTGGTGGGTACTAAGCTCTTCTTCCCTTGATTCATACGAGGTTTGTTCTTGGAAACGATAGTCTTTCGTATAAGATTCCTTTCGATTCTACTTCTCTTACTACGGTCTTGGCACCCAGTATTCTGTAAAGTCATCGGCCCTTTTGGGGTCAATACCAGCTGACTCTCATTTGGCCATTTTGCAGACTCAGTTGTATTTTGCTGACTGGTCATGGAATTTACAGGAACATACAAATATGCTCGCTTGCTTATCTGACTTGTTAACAAATATCCAGGGAAATTCCTTTTACTCAAGTCGACAGCATGGCCCCAATGGTCCACTAAATACGGTCCGTCATTTGTATTTCCGTATGAATGTGTCAAGAACACCATACCACCGTGCGGGTTTCGTACAGAAGGTAAAGAATACTGACCAGACTTCTTGGACCCTTTCGAGTCGCTGGTTTCTACGTTGATTTGGCCGTTCTTTGAAACTGAATAAGGTACAAAAGGAAGTTTTAGGTTGTCTTGGAATCCTTTGAACATCGAGAGTGGAAACCAGCCTTGTGCATCTGATAATTTTTCTGATTGCACAGAAACCAGGTCACGAATATTCTTCCCACTTTTAAGCTCTTGGACAAAGTTTGAAAATGTGTACCAAGTTGGTGATAAAACTGCATCTTTACGTGAACCAGGTTGGTCATTCAAACCAGAACCAACATTTAAAATTCGACTTAGCAGTTCCGCACCGTGTTGGCTATCACCCTGACTAAGCTTCAATGCAAGGTTATCCATAATCCGGCTTTCCATTAGACGAAGAATATCATCATTTGGAAGGGAATCTTTTCTCGTCGCCTCCTCTTCGTGCACCGGCTGTTTATCCAACATTTCAGCATCAGAAGATTCTTTATCCAACCTCTCAGGATTCAAAAGTTTTCCAAGAATCTTTGCGCCAGTGTGTGAATCACCTTTTCCAAGTTTCAATGAAAGTTTATTCAATATTTTAGCTTCCATAGCCAACTCTTTTTCTTTCTCTGTACCGATCTCATCAGACGCACTTCGGGTGATTCCCTCGTCAGTCTGGGAATTCCTTTCTTCAACACTATGGGAATCGCCTTCTGCAGACACAAAATACGGAGTAACGTTCCTTTGTTTACTTTTCTGGTTCTCTTTTTCCTTAAACTGTTTAAGAAACTCTGGAAGTTCGTCATCCTTGTCCGCCTTCTTTGTTTTATCTCCGCCGCTCATTTGCGCCCAAATCTTTTGCAACAATTTATCATCCGCCTTCATTTCCGCCTTACCACCAACCACTATAGGCGGAGGCGGTTTTTTTTTATCATCACCGCCCTTTTCGTCTTTCTCTTTATCGGGCGAACCTTTATCACCGCCCATCAATTTCATTTTCAAACTTTCGTCAAGCGCCTCAAACTGGGCGTCAAATTTTTCTTTATCATTCTTCGGTTTAGCAGCTTTCACCATTTTCTCATCCTGAGCTTTGATGGCCTCCGCAGAATCTTTCTCTAAATCACCAATCTCCTTCGTCTCCGAATTTTTCAACATGGCTGCGATTTTGATTCCATTTTTCTCATCATTGCCAACCTCACTATCCAATACACGATGCATCGAATCATCAAAATAATGACCATGTCCATCAGTATGAACATGCATCGCTTTCAACTGTTTATTCAAGTTCTCCTCTTTCTCATTCGCGTCGATGTGAATTGCATCCATGTGGCTTCCATGATGCTCTGCGGTTGTCTCTCCATCACCATGGTGGCCGATGACACCATTTTCATTATGGCTACCATGACCGATGACATCACTTTCATGATGGCTGGTAGTACCTTCACCAAGAAAAGTATCAACACCACCACCCAACTCAATATGACCACCAGGGTATGACGTCATGTGTGACCCTCCACCTCCGTCTTGAGAATGATACAGCCCTCCTACACCGTGATTAAAACCCGGACCATGCTCTCCAATAAATGTACCATCACCTCCATGAGAAGCTCCTTGGCCGTGAAAACCAAGACCTTCTCCATCAGCGCCATGATAACCTTCTCCATGAAAACTAGCCTCATGAAAACCATGATAGCTTGCTCCATGAACGCCCTCATGTCCACCCTCATTAAATCCACCCTCGTGGAAACCACCTTCATGACCATTATGAACGCCCTCATGCCCTCCGTCAATAAAGCTTTGATCATCACCAGCGTGTCCTTCTCCAACAAAACCATGTCCGTCTCCATGAAAACCATGCTCAATGTCACCAATGCCAACATGTTCATTGCCATGGAAACCAGCATAGAAACCTTGGCTACCATGTTGTTGTTCCATCGCATGTATAGGATCACCAACTCCATGGTGCGAAGAAAAATGTTGACCTTCTGCTTTGTAACCATGGTTACCATCCTCCTCATCCTCTTCCCCATCGCCCTCAAAATGAGATTCATCAGGAGGATGGTCTTCATTGGGCGGTCTATCCTCTCCGCCCGGTTCGGGCGGTCCACCCTCTTCTTCAAGAGAACCAGATCCTTCATATTCTTTTGGCTCTTTAGCAACAAACGGTAAATCTGCATGTGCGTCGTGGCTTCCTTGTAACACCTCAGGTCTCATTTCATGATGCTCAATGTGTGCAAGATCGAGTATCGGATCAGTCCAATGATTCTTGATGGTGTAACCCTTCTTCTTAGAGGATTCATCATCATCTTGATCTCCACCTGGGTGGTGTTTATCATGGTCTGTATCGTGATCGTGTACATAATGAGCAATTTCGTCTGTGGAGGAGAGAACGTGTTCCAAATCAACAAAATGTTCTCCTTCATAGTGGTGATCAAAGCCAACATGGAATTGTTCAACAGGTGGTGTGTCAAAAGAGCCTGACTTCAACGTCATATCTGTCATGGTCGGGTTCTTCACTGGTGCCAAACGCCCATAGTTGATACAAGGATGTTCCATACCACATCTGGACCAGGATGGTATTTTCCCGAGGTTCACAGAATCGTGATGTTTTGATTCGTCAGCTCCATAATGAAAACCCAGGGCTTTGATTTTATCATCGTTAAAATTATGTTGTTCCCAGGGTATAGGAAACAAACCAGTCTCCCCGTATGATTGTGGAGGGATCCCAGCGCCACCTACAAAGTGTTTAGCTACCCCCTTCTCGTTGGTAGGACTCTGAGGGTGGGCTATAGGAGGACCATCACGATATTCGGGTCCTGGTTTTCGTCTGAAATGAGATACTTCGAGTGGTGGTCGAGTATAGGATTCTGGTGATTTAAATTCATTCATCTTGAATTTTCTTTGCTCTGTGTTCGACTGCTGCCCAATGAAGTTGGATGGGTTTAAAGGAGTATGAATCGTAGAAGGCGACAATCCGGTCGGTTTGTTCATAGATCTTGCACCATAATTGTTTTGAGAGACTTTCTCCACTAAATTTCCTTTAGGAATTTCAATTTCAGGGCTCATTATGGGTGCCTCAACTTCGGGACGAGATAACTCTTTAACGTTGGATGGTCCCAATGTAGGTACATTTGATGCTGTTTCAGTCATATGTTTCAGCTTGGTCAGGTAATCATTCATGTCTAGTCCACCATCATTGAAATCTTTAGATTCCGTCAAAGCACCTTCGATAAAATAACGTCGTTGGGAAGCACTGTCTTTATGCTTGCGTTCAACCGTATTAGAAGAAGTTATTGGTTTGTTAGTCTTAGTTTTAGGTATCAGTTGTGTTAAATGTCGTTTTTGTCGAACTGTCTGTCGTTTGTGTTGTACTGTCTGTCGTTTGAAAGCGCCTAAAAAAGTCAAAGTCAAAGGAAGGGTCTTAATTAAATTATGGCTAGCTACAAAACGTTCCCATGCTTGAATTGAGAGAGAGGAAAAGACAAAGTTTTGTCATCCGGTTAATGGTGTCATGAATTGTGTTTAAATTAGGTTGAAAGACCCTTCCCTAACTTTGACTTTTACTAGCAGGCACGATCAATCGATCAAACTTTGTCGATTCCTTTCTAACTTTTTATTCCTTGAAATGATTTAAAAAACATCTGATTATGATAGGACCAAAGGTCCTCCTATAACCTGAAACTTATGTAAGAAGCTAAAAGTTTTTGATAAGAAATCAAGTAAGAAATAAAATGTTTGTTGCAAGATTAAAAACAAGAAAATGAATGAGTCTTACCATGACCAAAACCAACCAGATCTGTAGCATGTGGATGATCACCATGGAAACTATATTCATGAGTATCATGGCCAATACCCATTCCATGCCCACCATCAAATCCATGACCTTCTCCAAATCCATCATGTCCATCAAATCCATGCCCGTGTCCAAAGTCATCCCCAAAACCGTGTCCATATCCTCCTTCGTGTGCAAACCCGTCGAAACCGTGACCCTCTCCACCACCAAATCCACCATGACTGCCAAAGCCTCCATCACCATGTCCGCCGCCAAATCCGCCACCGTGACCACCTAAGCCACCATCTCCCTGTCCGCCAAATCCACCAAACCCACCTCCAAATCCACCGCCATGACCGCCAAAGCCTCCATCGCCACCAAAACCGTGACCACCGAAGCCCATACCTCCATGACCGTCGTCACCAATGTGTATGGCTCCATCACCGTGTCCTCCATCTCCTCCATGCCCACCACCAAAGCCACCACCCCATCCTCCACCAAGGCCACCGTGTCCATCTCCACCACCTGCACCCCAGCCATAGGAGCCTCCAATACCATGTCCGCCGAAATCACCACCTCCGTGGCCTCCGCCGAAGCCACCTCCATGACCTCCAACGAAGTCACCTCCTCCGTGACCTCCGCCGAAGCCACCTCCATGACCTCCACCGAAGTCACCGCCTCCGTGACCTCCGCCGAAGCCACCTCCATGACCTCCACCGAAGTCACCGCCTCCGTGACCATCGCCGAAGCCACCGCCATGACCTCCGCCAAAGCCACCGCCGTGACCTCCACCGAATCCATCACCATGACCACCGCCAAAGCCACCGCCATGACCTCCACCGAAGTCACCACCTCCGTGACCTCCACCATGACCAATGCCGATGCCACCACCGTCACCATGCCCACCACCGATGTCACCAAAATGACCAACTCCACCAGCAAAATCACCATGGCCATAAAAGCCACCGTGTCCGCTGTTTCCATGACCGATGTAGCTATCAATAGTATCATGGCCGTCACCAGAATTATAACCGTGGCCAAAAATGTGACCATTATCAAAATCATGACCTCCGTCTCCATGGCTACCTCCTCCGCACATGCACGATTTCTTTGTTATCCCTGAAAGGTCAAAAAAAGAAGGGTAAGATGAGAAATTGCACTAAACAATTTAGTAATCAGACAGGTGTGTTTGACGGAGAGTGTTGACTTCCAAATAAGGAATCTTTGAGAACCTTTTGCATCCACCAGTCGTAATACTAACATAAAATTTGAAGGAGTATTTATACAGTGCTAATCTTTGGCTAGCTAGTAAAGAGCACCGTTTGCAATTTTCCAAACATTGTTCTAAATATTAATACCCCTCTCGTTTAACGATTTTAACAGCAATATAACAACAGTCACATAGTGCCAGATAAAGTTTTTCTCTTTTCACGATAAATACAGATATACTAAAGGAGAGTTCAGGAAATATAACAACGACAAAGAAAACGGACGCAAAGAAAATACTCACTTCCATGTTTGTCCTTTACGTGGACGTGAAATCTTTTCACTTTTTCTACAAAACAAAACAAAAAGATATAACCAGCTCAATATTTTCATTGTCATAAATCAGATGTTGTAATTGGTTAGAATGTTTGTTTATGAAACACGGGGATCCAAGTGTGCTTCTTACAAAGGGGTGGGGCTATTACCCTATATGGAAACTAATTACTCTCATTT
The DNA here is from genome assembly GCA_032270745.1 of Tiaropsis multicirrata. Classification (NCBI taxonomy): domain Eukaryota; kingdom Metazoa; phylum Cnidaria; class Hydrozoa; order Leptothecata; family Tiaropsidae; genus Tiaropsis; species Tiaropsis multicirrata. The sequence goes on along the minus strand of JAUJPO010083338.1, from coordinate 6,083 downwards.
AATAAGAAAACCTGCCTCCTCTATCCGACACTGGGCACTGAAAGCCAATTAGTCAGTTTAAAAGACAAATGCCAAAACAATAATGTGCTGAGATTGCAGAACGTTGTTTGCAGTTTTTACAACCAATCAAAATAAAACAATAACGCGCGTTACGTCAGTTGATTGTTTAAAGTTAACAATACAATGTCTTCTTTTTGTAATCACAAAAGTGAAGACCAGAAACCTTTGCAATTCTTTGGCTTCACAGAGAGTAAAAAAGGCTTGAGTAAAAGGTCTGTGTTTTAACAGCAATTCTCATTTCTAAAACAGTTCAATGAACTGATTTTAAGACTGTTGGCTTGGCGTATAGCCAATTAACCCGACTAATTTGCTTTAACAATTAAGTTTGGTAATCTACAAATTGATTGACCTTACCTGTGTGTTTGAAATGGCGCTTCGAGCGGTCACTCTTTTCTTTATCGCCTATAAAGTGGGAAATGAAAGTTTAGCAAATAAATTATGGTACATGCTTAGTGTTGAAACGTTGTTAGTTGGCGTCAAGTATGTCAAATTCTGTGTAGTTTTAAAATATACTTCGCTTTATTGAGCTGTGAGGTGTTTTTCTTACGTACAGTAGTAAAAAAAAGTAAAAAACCTTACCCATTAAGCTCAAAGGGTCAGCTATTTGAACACCTGTCAATGTCAAAGAAAAAGTCAATATCAGTCAACTGGTAAATGTTAATGTCAGGGTCAGTTGGGAAACTTATTTTTTCTTGGTGTAATTTATGATATCCATGATGTAATCTTTTTGGGATGTTCTGTAGAGCAGTGGTAGATACAGAGGGATAGCCGTCATTTTGTCCATTTTCCTTATACAGTTGACTCGCTCTAATTCGAACCTCTCTATAATTCGAACAGAAATTTTCCCCCCTTGCGATTCGAAATAGAGAGAGTCAACTGTATATAGAAACCAACATTCTCTGTCAAAGTGAATGTAAAGTGAATGTGAATGTAAACTATGTAATGTTCAGACTTGTCTGTGTAGAGTAAAATAATATTAAGTTATGTAGTGAAGAAAAAGGGCCTTTGAATGTAAAGAATGTGAAGAACATTTTTGCATGTCGACGAAGATTGGAACAGGTTCAAAAATTCAGTACTAGGAGTGAGTCAAATTGACCAAACATTTTCTAATTTAAATATGAAATGTTGACTAAATATGACTTAAAATATTGTATGGAATGCATTGTGACAAAATAAGCCATACTTTTATGGCAACTTACTAAGTTTTTTGTAGAAAAAAATTCATGAACTACAATGTAACAGGATTAGACATTTAAACATTGGAATGAAAATCCAAAGTCTAATTTGGTCACAAAAAAATGTTGTAAATGTTATATTTATTTCCAAAAATTGTAGTAAAACTTCCTACATGTTGTTAAGCTTATTAAATTATGCAAAGTTTAAAGATTTTTGGCAGAAAGAAAATGTCACACAATTTTTGAACCTGTTCATTACTAAGGACTGCTGAGTCATCAATAGTATAAACATAACATAAAGACTGTTCGACTTGGTGTGAATCATTGTTATATATTAATATTTATTTATTTTCGTGAACATAACAAAAAAGACATGTTTATATGATTGACGTCGAAATTATTTGTTCATCCTTAATTGAAAGACAATCTAAAGGTATAAACTTACCATCACAAAAGCAATCTCTTTTCATTTTTTCGTATTCAGCATGATTGAGAGGTTGCAAGAAAGAACGTTCTAAATGACAGATGAGGAAATTTATTTGATAGCTTGTCTTTTTTTAAGCTAAAAAATGTACCTGAATTTACCTTCAGAAATTCTCCTGGACTTTGTCATAGTTTAACAAAGGGCAAGCTCCTTATCAGTCAAAAGATTATATGCAACGTTAATAGACAAAACTTCAGTAGGTTGATATTGTAAACACAAAAATATAATCAACAAAAATAATATCATGGATGCATTGTATTTTGGAAAACTGGCCACCCTTGCTCGATATTTTTGTGTGGATGTTATTGTTGCATAATATTATATTTAATAAAATAAATTTGAATTGACGTGGATCAAACAATCTTTAATTTTAGAGAAAAGGTTTTCTCTGTGAAGAAGTATTCCAGAATAGTTTCTCATCACTTTTGACCACTTCTACATTGAAATACATTTAATCAAACTTACTTTGCACTAGACTGGGATCAACAAATCGCAAAGGGACTAAAAAGCCTGATATTTTCAATCCTGAAAAGAAAAGAAAAATTGCTTTCTTAGTTTTGATCTGGTCAAATAACAGTAAATATACAATTTGGTAACATTTATAAAAGGCATGTCAGTTGATAAACAGAAAAGATTCTCCATTCCCGAGTCTGCTCTGACAGTTTTGGATGATGATCTTTTTTTTCTTTCTGGAACAGTCCACTAGTTCAGGAGTGAACTATGAGGGATGGAGGGTATGCTATCTGAGGGTAAGATGAAATGGTATTTTTCGGGGTAAGCTTAAGATGTCTAAAAGTAAATTTGTGACAATCCAAAAATACCAAAAATGTAAAATGTTTGTAAAAAGCTGTAAAAACCATCCACTCCCTGTGTACAAATATTTTTTGGAACAGCACAATTGTAGAATTTAGGAATTATTTCGCATAGAACTCACCATCGATATCTTTCAATCCTTCAGGAACGCTTGAAGATTCAAATGCATTGACTACATTCTCTTTTACTGGCAACTCTATGAAAGGAAATGAATGAAGGCAACAAAATTATTTAAGTCTGTTGCAAAAAGGTTTGTCAGTAAAAATTGCTTCCATGTAGAAACCAGGACAGTAGCACTTAACTACTTTTTGTTCCTTTAGTGTCATCTTAGTTTCTATATTTTAACAGTTTTCAGTGAGAATCTTTTTGCAACAGACTTTGTTTTGAGGATTATATATACACAACTCTGCAAACAAAAGGGTTTAAGACAATAATATGCAGCCTAATTTTGATGAACTTCAAAGTCAATACATAAATTTAAAGAACAATTATTGTTCATAGAATTCGCTAAGTGCATCTTCTCTTCTTGATTATTTAGGTGGCTCACTAAATAAAACAAAAGTTTCTTGTGGGTCACTTGGTATGAGTCTTTTGAAAATTTTGGACCAATCAAGCGAAAGTCTCTGCTATATGGACCTCTAAGTCTAATTTTCTACTGCCTGAAACTTTAAACCAATATTGCCAGACATACCTTGAATATCAAGAAGGCTTTTAATTTTCCTTTCTTCCTCAGGACTGACCAAGAAATCATCTGAAGATGAAGATGAAGATGAAGATGAAGAAAGAAGAACATCTGAAGATGAAGATGAAAGGTGAGCATCTTCTTTAGGTGCTGGTTCCTCTGGCATCTCCATAACTGAAACAACTTCATTGTCTGAAATAGAGATTTTAGCGATTTTTTAAAAGAAGTCGTTGCATTGCTAATGTTTGGCCCAAAATTTAACCCCTTTTCCCATGAGAATATTTGACGTTTTTGATTTTTTTGGGACCCTGGGGTAATTGCCCATTAGAATATCACAAAAATTTTCCAGATCCGCGAATTATTTATTATTCAATGGGGTAATTGGGACCCAAAGTGACGTCACAAAAATGGATCAAACTTTAAAAGTCGATATCTCGGGGTTGGGTTGGAGTTGAAAGGTGGTTGACCCCTAATTGGAACGGAAATTTTATAAGGAATACAATGGGACACATTACACCATCTCAAAGTGAAGTTAAAATTTAGGTACTTTTTTGGGCTTGCCAGCTAGTAAACTAATATAAATCTAATTCCTTCAACAAAAGTCCAAAGGAGATAAACATGATATACCTTCTGGTTTATGAGACTTGATTTTTCCTTTAGAACCATGTGATTTCTTTGATCCGGTTTTATGTCTTGCTTTTACATGTTTACTTTTCTTAAAACTACTATGTTCCAGATTTTCAACTTTCGCAGTATTTTTATTTCCATTATTGTCTTTCAAATATGAATTTCTATTATCTTTTACTAATTCTTTATTTAATATTGCACTTAATCCGTGCGGTGAACTTTTTTCAGTTCTTTTTACAGTGTTATTTTTTGTATGTGTGTATTTATTTACAATGTCTTCGTATCTTTGTGTAGAAATACTCGCCAGCCCAGCACCTGAAAATTAAAAAAGAAGCGTTGAGTCATGAATGAGCAAGAAAAAGAAAGATAATTTGAATAGCATGATATCTCCATCATCCCCTCTCTGATTCAGTCAACCTATTTTATTTGGTAGAAAATATAAATTGAATCTCTTTGACAGTTAAATATATACCGGGTGACTCAAGCCCTAAAAATATGCAACAAACTAAAATTTTCTTTCGAGTGATAGAGGAAGGTCTAACTTTTAAATTTAATTCATCAGTTACTAAGTTATGACCTTTTTAATTTAAAATTCACTTTTCAGAAAGTGCAAAACATGTCAGAAAAGGGGTATCAAATTTGGCATTTTTTAACATTTTTCGCAGAGTTTGTTTTCAAAATTTTTGAATTTCTCTATTTTCTTCCTATTTTAACATTTTCAATTCAATAATACATAGTTTTTCAAAACTTTATTACCATTGATTAAGTCGTAAAACTCATAAAAGAGTCCCAAAAGAGTTAAAATGCTTGCCATTCATGAAAATGAATTGATTGCGAAAATTTAATACCCCTTTTTTAACGTGTTTTTGCACTTTTTTGAATTTTAACTTTGCAAGCTCGTAACTTTTTAACTGCTGGGCTAAACTTAAAAAGTTATACCTCAAAATTTAAGTTAGACTATCCTCCTTCTAAAAAAGTGACTTTGGTTTCAATCTAGATTTCTTTTAGACCAAAGAAGTCGCCAAACGTGTAAAGTTTTTTTTGAGTCACCCGGTACTTGTCCATAAGGCAGTGTTGTCCAAAGTATTGCTAATGATTATCTTTATTATGAACGAAAAAAGTTGATTAAAACGAACCTGTCGTCCATATTGGTTATAATATATTGATGTAGGATTTTGGATGGTGCCCAATCGATTTTCCTTAGTAAGGGTTTCGTTTTAGAACTGAATAAAGAATAATTTAGAGGGTCATTATGAATAAAAAAGTCTAACTTGGGCTAATCTTCAGTAACTAATTTGTTAGATTCCAATTTGAATTTTCAACATTAAAAGATTCAAACATTAAAGTCAGCAATTATATTAATCATAAAACTTCAGCCTAGTAGTGTTATGGTTCACTGCAATATTCCAGAGTGAAAATTTCTAGCTCAAATTGACGTACCTAGAGCTTAACTTTTTGAAAATCTTCCCTATGCAAGTGATTGCTTCTCTTCTTATCAGCCACTAAAGTGAATTAAATTAATCATTTAAGGAAAAAGAGGTTGCAACAAAACTTTACATAGCTAGAAATCAAATATGAAAATATTGGAAATAACCTTTTTATCTCTCATGCGTTCTTTAAAGTCATCAAGCAGCTGAAAGAAAAAAATAGAATTTTAGGCCAAAATATATCAAAATAGGCAATAATTTATAATTCATTGACAACAAAGTAAAAAGAAAATACAATGCTTCCATCATTGTAAAGAACATTTAGAACTTTACCTTCTCGTCTAGTGCAGCAAAATTCTCCATGGCAGCTTCAAAAACAATGAGTAATGCTTCCAAACGAACTTTTTCATCCAAGTCAAGTAAACGGTTACTGATTTGTTCTAAAAAAAAGTTGAAATAAGAAATTTAACTGAAATGAATATTCTACCGTCAACCGGGGCTACTTGTGATCCTCCAGTCAAACATGAGACTACCAAATATCTGGTCTTCTTTTCTGACAAGAAGTTTGTTTTGACAATTTCACCAGAACAGCGTTGAATTCTACTTTCAGTGTTAAACATCAACATTTACAAGATCTTTTGGCAAAATGGGGTCTGTTCTGGAATTTCATGTTTGACTGGAGGATCCCAAGTAGCCCTGATTGGCTGTATGTTTCTCTATTTCTATTAGGTTTGAGCTTTTTCCAGCCTATTATCGCAACTATGGATACTCTTTAATTAGTATCCCGTCAGCAACCTTGGACTGACTACCCAATT
>JAUJPO010083327.1:0-10379 GCA_032270745.1 Tiaropsis multicirrata | reverse complement strand
AGTTTTCCCAGACAATATTTTTCTTGGATTTTCTTCCAAATCCTTGAAAATGTATTCTAAAATGGCCCTTTTGACCCTTAATGCCTCTAAAATACCAAATATATAACCCGCCAGCAGACACAAGTCGTTTTTTACCGGCCGTTGTTTCAACATCTTTACAATGTTTTAACGTTGAAAAGATGTTAAAAAAAATGTTGAAAAAACATCTTTGTGTCTGTCATAAAATTCAGATTAGCTTCAAAAGAGTTTATTTCCCCCAGCAGACACAAGACATTTTTTCATCGTTGTTTCAACGTTTTTACAATGCTTTAATGTTGAAAAGACGTGGAAAAAACGTTGATAAGACGTTGTTGTTGAAACGATTTTTTACCTGTGGTGGTTTAAAGCCTCCACTAGATTCAATCTTTGATAAATATTCATTTGTCACCTTGCTCATCCCTTCTGCTAGCCCATTCATAAATGTAGCAGCGTTCTTTGAGCCCATGGTATTTAGCGTGCTTTGCATAAGGGCGGCAAACGGCGTACTTGGAGCAAGTTGAGCGGGTGCAATGTAAGGCATGCCGTGACCCATGCATTCAAGACCACGACATGTTCCGGTCAGCATTTTAAGAAGGGCGGGTTGAAGGGCACCACCGCCACCACCTCCAATTCCACCCCCGCCTCCTCCGCCACCACCACTTGAACCACCGCCTAAAATATCGAAATAAAATTTTGAAAATGAGAAGACAATTCGAGTACTTACAGAAAAAACATCCTTGCTCAAATGAAGCAGTTGACAGAATACAAAATGGCGCGAGCGAGCAAGCGATCGCCTTTAAAAATATAGATTTTCTGTCCAAGGGATGAGGAAAACCCTGATAATGCAGAAGCTTTACAAGAATATATAGAGACGAGAATCTTCAGTTGAAAATGAGAAGAATTTTGGAATATCAAAGGAATGTTGGGGAGATTTCTGAAAGAGTGAATTCAAGGGTTCGAAACTTTGTTTGAATTCATGACATCCATTAGGTAATCCTTTATCCGGGTTGTTTTGACCACTAGCTTTGAACATCTGATTGTTTTTTTATCGATTTTTTTAAAATATAGAACGAGGCTATCAAAATGGGCTATATCACATGAGTTGTTTTTTTCTCAATGAACAATGATAGGCGTTTGAAAATTCCTTAGCAGTCTTAAAAGTTTATGACGTCGCACAAGCGAATTAAAAAAACGCATCTGTTAGAACAGATTTTGATATAAACAACATTTTCAAACAAATTATAGAGGAAAAAACATTTTTTCTATAAGCAGTTTGTTTAAAAAATGTCTGTCGAGTCTTCTATCATAGGTAAATGGGACGATAAAATAAGTGGATTAAATGATTTTGAGCCTGAATATTCGAAAAAATAATTCACCAAGACATTTCTCAAGATTCAAAAAACCTATAATTCTTTATATATTCTTAAAAGTTACACATTTATTACGTCATAATATACAGATTGTTCAATGGAGAGGAGACATATCAATAAAAAAATAAAAGAATAAATATCTCGACAAGGAAAAAATATTTTTTATTCGTTTTTTTTTCCAAACTATTTTTTTAAGTTGAAGTTGAAGCTATCTTCTGTGAAAGAATCACCAAAACGATCTCCTAAACCTTACGTCTCCTTTAAAGAGATAAAGCCTTTTTTATGTACCTCCTCCACTTGATCCTCCACCACCACCATCATTGCCACCACCTCCACCTCCTGAGGAACCACCACCTGCAGCGCCTCCTCCACCTGAAGCGCCTCCTCCACCTGCACCACCACCGGCTCCTCCACCTATTGAATGAAATTAAAAGTTCATTTTGTTTCCCAGCAGAAAAGAATGTTGTTTTCTATTGTAAAATTTTTGATAGATTTTCAGCCTTTGTGAAATTTATTATGTGTAAATTACGTAATCTTTCATATGAAAACGTCCCAAAAATCGGTGTTTGCAGCTAGTCTTGAACGGATATTTCCGTTGAAAAGATTACGTAATGGATTTTTGCATGAATAATGTTAATGGTTCACCTAACTTAGCAGGCAAATTTGGTCGTTCAAATAACGTTCCGTGCCTGCTGCTGGAATGATGATAATAAAAGAATCTTACCACCTGCATCACCACCACCACCTAACGCTGGGAATCCACCAAGAGATTGTGCAAAACCAAGCGCCGCTGGTGCCATAGCAGCAAAGGCGGCGGGTGCAGCCGCCGCTTGAACTGGGGCGTTTGCCATGGCAACCGACTGGTGTGCCTGGTTGATTGCTTGTAACGCTTTACCCACTGTGGCTGCCATAAGTAATCCTGCGGGTCCACCTCCACCCGCGGCACCACCACCACCGGCACCACCGCCGCCGCCAGCTTTCTTGAGATCACGTATCTCTTTGATCAAGAGACCAACTCCTTCACCAAGGCCACTGATTTGACCAGATAGGGCAGCCATTCCAGCGGCTAAAGAGAAAAGAAAATGACAAAATAATATACATAACCCACCAGCCAAATGACATAATTGGAAATATTTCTTTGACGTCCTTAAAATCAACGGTTCGACGTTCTTTTGACGTTGTTCAAACGTTAACGTCAAAATTTTGCACATTTTATACTATGTATAGTGGGCAGAATTTTCTGTTTCAAGAAAATGAAAATTACATTCCCAAAGTGTAATTTACCTCCACCGGCACCACCACCGGCTCCGCCTCCACCAGCACCGCCACCGCCACCACCTGAAAAAGAAATTTAAACTAATTTCCAAATCCTATAACTTTCATCTTGCCGTATTCATTATTTTTTCAATCTTTAATTTTCATACCTGGCTTATTTCTCTCTGCTAAAAAGTGATTTGCTTGTTTTGTTTGGATTCTCAAATTTGTTTGTGTTTAGAGTCTTGAAATATTTTCTTTTCTGTGTGAGTATTGTTTATGTTGTAGGTTGTGAGCTTGTTGTTTGGTCTGATTTTTTCAATAGCTTTTTCATATTTATTGCAACGGTTCGTTCCATTTTCATTTATATTTAAACCTTTTTACGTTTATTGAAGACAAGACTAGCTTAGTGATAGGTCTAAAATTGGTTTTACAAGGGTAACCTCGCGAAAATCTTTCACGTCGAAAAAAACTTTGCAGACTGTTTTGCAGGTAACTAAAAATCAATTTTCGCGAATATTTTCAAATATTTACTTCATATCTAAAGCGATTTTTATTTCTTTTATTTTGCTTACCTCCGCCATCATCTCCGCCACCGCCTCCGCCTCCTCCGGAAGATCCACCTTAAAAAAAACATAGTGAAAGTAGGCTTAAATGAAAAACAGTGGCAGTGGATACCATTTGTGCAAAAATAAGTTTCCGTCTTATACCCAGCAGACACGGAACGTTGCTTTGACGTCCAAACAATGTTGTTTCAACGTCAGAACGTTATTGGGACGTCCAAACAACGTTGTTTCAACGTCAGAACGTTATTGGGACAACAATGTTGGAAAAATGTTGTTGTATGTCTGCTGTGTAGAGATGTATGTTTCATCGAGATTGAAATGATCTAAATTCAGTCCATTCGATCCAAAAAATAGCGTTCACATTAAAGAGATGTCTGCCCTACAGACCATGTCCACTTTAGAGCTACTGGTAGCAGTATAAAAACGGCTTTTAGATCAATCGCAAAAATTGAACGTGGGTGGAATCTTGAATGGTCCCAGCAGACATACGACATCTGGCACATGACATCTGACACATCAATCTTACTTATTAAACTATAGTTTCATCTTTCTCACATATAATTCGTCTTCTAAATTGAGACCACGTCTTTCTTTGGTAACAAAAGTCTCTAAAAATTGGTTGAATAAAAGAGGCAAATGTTTGTCCCGATGCTTCGTTCTCCAAACTGGTTTAAGAGACTTTACAGCGAAAAACTTTGTCTCGAATTGTCCACTTACCTCCACCGCCGGCACCGCCACCACCAGCACCGCCTCCTCCGCCGCCAATAGCGCCTCCATTCTTCATGGCACGAAGTTCTTCTACCAATGAACCGATTCCGTTAACAAGAGCAACATTATCTAAGAAAAATAATAATAACCATATACAAAGTGTTTATGATGACATTACGGAAGAAAGTTCAGTAGCTTTTTAGCCGCCAAAAAAAATGTTTCTATGAGGGACCACTATGAACACAGTACATAAAAATATTATTATAGAAAACAAAGGGGATTGTGGTTCCAATAAAAGTTATTGTGTGACGAATTTTGGTTTCTAAAAGTAATATAAAATCCTTCATATTTCTTCATATGCTCCTCTCGCTCATACTTGAGCCTCAACTTAAAAACAAATTCTTTGCCACGGCATGACGTCACAGTTGGGGAAAACAGAACACTTACTAAAGATTAATTATGTGCAATCAGTAAACAAAATCTTTTAGTGAGTTAAACCATAGTGTTTGTTTTCAAAAATTGAAAAGTATATAACATGACTCTCCATAACAAAGTATACAAAACTTACCAGCGCCCCCACCACCGGCACCTCCTCCAGCGCCCATTCCGCCCGCTAATCCTGTATGGAAACCTGTTAAAAGAGAAAATAATATCAAGTAGAATGCCATCAAACATCTACAGCCTGTACAAACCCAACAGACACAAGACTTTTTTCAAAGTTCTGACGTTGAAAAGGCGTTGAAAATAACGCTGAAAAAAACGTCTTGTATGCAGCCTGTACCAACCCAAAAAGACACTGCATATAGGTCAAATAACGTCAAAAAGGTCAAATAGGTCCAATATCGAGGGCTCATTTAGATCTATCGTTCTTTCGTCGTACTATCAGCGGTTTGTATTATCATATTCCTCCCCAGGGTGGGGAGGAGGTACTTAGACAAAAACGAGATGTGCCGCAGGACAGGGTACCTTTCTTGGTATCTGGTAGGGTCACAAATTGAAAATCCCTCCCTTTTTTTGAAAATTTGAAGAAAAAATAATGGAAATTTTGGGCAAAGTTTGCGAATTTATCAAAAAAATCGCCAACATTTATCCCACGTAGGGTCTATTTTTCAAAACCCAGCGGCACATCCCCGCCGTCAGAACATTAGGTCAGTACCTCTCCCACCGTTAATTCCTTTCTGTTACGTTAAGGAAGCTCATAAGTGTTTAATGGGGATTTTCTTACAAGGGAGGACGAGCCGATATCTGAGCGAATTTTGCACTTAGGGTGAATCCCGATAAGTCATAGGGGTAGGGTAGCAGTTGAGCTTTTATAAGATCATAATATTTTTATATATCTAAGTAAATGTAAACTGCCTTTGACCTTTGATCTTTGACCTTTGACCTTTGACCCTTAAAGGCCAGTTTTCCCCTCAAAATTTAAACAATATATATTTGCCATTAAAGACTTTTCAACGATTTCTTTGAAAACGTTCGAACAGTAGTATTGAGAGAAAGAAATAATATCTCAACTTTTCGCAGCAGACAAATTTTTGTGTCCCTTGAGGCAGGTTTCAGGTCACAAAATATCTGCCCATATTCTTAATCTTTCATTTAAACTCCAGCAGACACAAAGATGTTTTTTCAACATTATTTCAACGTCTTTACAATGTTTTAACGTTGAAGAGATGTTGAAATAATGTTGAAAAGACGTCTCGTGTCTGCTGGAGTTTGAATGAAGGATTAGGAATATGGACAGAGATTTTGTGACCTGAGACCTGTCTCAAGGGACACAAAAATTTGTGGTAACTAAATTTTTGAAGATTTTAAGCAAGCATTTTCTCTCCAGTAAAATACAAATAATTATTTGTTACTGAAACACTGAAAATCATCCCGACACAGTCATAAATTTGCGCCCTTGTACAATAACATATTTTGCAGAGATGGAAATTTAGATCGGCGACAAAATTTAACTGAGCAAAAACTTAACTACCGCTAAAAATTTAGTTTTAGCAAAAATGAGGACTCTTAGGTGGACATAAAATATATTGGAAGAAATATAAAGGATTCAAAATAAAATTTGAAATTAGGGGAAGAAATTCTTTCAGAATAAAAATCTGATTTTGATGGTTTATGAATTTGAATGTTTACTGAAATAACATTAGGTTTTATCATATTAAATCTGTTTTAAAAGTTTTTTTTACGTTTTAAAGTTTTAAAGTTTTAACATTTATCTTCCCACGTCTAAACCAGTATTTGACACACAACGTTTATTCCAACTTGTTGCATTCGTTCTGTGCCTTTGTTCGTTGGACCACGGATGTCATGAATTAAATATTAGGTATGATTTTGTTTGTTTGTTTCAGAAATTCCTTGCGAGGAGTAAAAACCACTCCCAAAAAGTGTATACACGAGATTTATTTTGATTTTTTGTGATGTTTTTTATTTTGACGTGATTTTTTGATGTGATTTTTCAGTTCTTAGTTGTCAATTTTTTCTTGAAAAAAGAGTAATCTATCCCTGAATTGCGTGTATCAACTTTATCTTAAATACTGGTTTTAGACATTTTAAATTTTGATATCCAAAAAAATTTCTTCCAACACATTTTACGTACCGTGGGAGTAAGCAGTGTCCATGAGCTGATCCGTTCCTGTCGTATCTGGAAGAAGGTGTGAAAAGGACGGATGTTAGTAAAAAGTGAATTAAAATACAGGATGCCTCGCAAATATATGTGTCAACTGAGAAATTAATTGAGCTGGGCTCAAATTTTTTAATTATTTTAAAATGCTCATATTTTACTATTTACTGTTCTTATTTTTTTGCCATGATATTGAATTACGTAACCTTTTTTACGTATTACGTAACCTTTTGTACGTATTACGTAATCTTTTGTACGTATTGAAACATTCCAAGAAGCCGAGCGTTTTCCATTCATCTTTTAAAAATTCAAAACATGCATTTTTGGATATTTCCGTGTAAAAAGATTTTCATGACTATCTAGCATTTTTTAGGACTTGAAATAGTTCCTTGCAAACATTTCCCCGAGAGACTCCCCGATTTAATATTTTTTTACGGAAAAATACAAAAATGTCGGATTGTTCTCAATTTTAAACAATCAACCTGGTGACGACGAAAATCCGGCTTTTTGGGGATGTTTCAGATTATGTAATGAACATCAAATTTCTGACATAAAGTAAACATTTCTCAGTTGACGACTATTTTGGGCGAGACATCCTGTAGTCGAATAGTTAAATACCTGCTGCGTAAGCTGAGTTCATTAATCCGCCAGTTGCAGCTAAAGCAAAATAGAAAAAAAGAAACATTTAAATATGAAGAATTTGAAATTGACAAACATAAAACAAGACAGATTGAGTATTCCAGTTCCAATTGATATTATATCCCTTTGCGTAACCTCGTAATTTCCGATATCTCAAGCAAATTCATGTGATTGTTTTAAATTTTTTCTTTATTTATGTAATCAAATCTTGATTGATTATTGCATTGATCACTTAATTTGTTTGACTTAAAATTTTCACATTTTCGACTTTCGTTTTGGAATTTGAAAAATCGTGTTCTTATAAACTTTGTTCTTATAGTTTCTTGTTTAGAAACTGGAATTCCAACCCTCTTGTTTTACATTTGTTTGTTTATTAGACCGTTGCCCCTACCAACGTGGCTGTCCGGGTCTTGCATAGGGTTATCACCATGGTGATGTTGTCCGAATTTTCGTGTAATAATGATATCCATGAGTCGGCCTTTGAGGCGGTCACTAAACGGGGCGTCAGGGTTACTTTCCTCTATGTTTGCCCACGAATCCCCGTGGATGCCGACTTTGTCAATCATGAGAGCGTCTAAGAGTTTATTATTGAGTCGCTGCTCAAAGCCCTGGCGGTGGTGCCCTGCGCCCCCTATTCCGCCACCAGAGAGCCAGTTCATAGTAGTCATGGGCCGGTACCCAAGATGATGTAATTTCTTCCATAACACAGTATCCAATATCTTTTCGGCAATTCGATGTTCGAAATTCCCGTCATCTACATGACCGAACCCGCCTCCAGGGTAGACTCGCTTTCGGCCTAGTGTAGCTAAATAATTTATTTAAAGATAAAAAGAACTAACTTAATTTTGTTGTGGTTAAACATTCAGTTATAAAGAAAATGGAAGTGGGTAGTGTGAAGTACGGTAGTGTGTAGTACGGTAGTGTGTAATATGGTAGTGTGTAGTAGGGCAGTGTGTATTAGGGTATAGTGTAGCAGGGTAGTGTGTAGTAGAGTAGTGTGTAGTAAGGTAGTGTAGTAGGGTAGTGTGTAGTAGGGAAGTATGTAGTAGGGTAGTGTAGTAGGGTAGTGTTAGTGTAGTGTGGTAGGGTAGTGTGTAGTAGGGTAGTGAAGTAGGGTAGTGTGTAGTAGGGTAGTGTAGTAGGGTAGTTTAGTAGGGTAGTGTAGTAGGGGAGTGTAGTATATAAACAGTTATCCAAATACACCAGCAGGTACAAGTAGTTATTTTTCAAATCTGATTCAACGTCTTTTCGATATTAAAACACCCTAAAAGACATTGAAAGAACGTTGAAAAGATGTCTGTTGGGATTCACCGCCAAGATGAAGGATCTTCTTCGAAAAAATAAATACATACAAGACCAACTGACTTCCCAACTCAGACAAGCAACGCTTCATACCTAAATTCACTTCATGACCGTGCTCATCATGATGTCCAATCTTATCACTAAGGACAGCATCTAAAAGCTTTTCAGTCAAACTGTGCTCAAATGTAGCGTTATGGTGATGCTCTTCGTCTTCTAGGCCGTAACGTCTGTGCGCTCTGGCTGCTTTCTCTAATAGTGAAAAATACTTATATATAAAGATGAAATCGGAAATGGAAATGGAATTACATAGAGAAAACTGCAACAATGACATGGTCACTCTCATGGGAATTGCTGCAATCTTTTTAGCTGTTTTAGATAAATTTTCTTTTAGCCGTTTTACTTGTGCATTTTATGCACTGAGGATGTTTTGAATAAAACGAAAAGCTTATGCTAAACAAATTTTGTTGAAAAGTTTACATTTATTTGATATATAAAGATTCAATGATACTCAATGCTTGATCTTTTAATTACGAACCTAATGGTGGCTAATGGTTGTACTTAAACATTCTGAAACTTGTAATGGAAAAATTGCAATTTTCATTTATCAAATCTAGAAATTTGGATGAGCTATGTAATACTTTTAGTCTAGCTGAAGGAAGTTCAAATTTCTGGTAAAATAACGCCTGACTATAAAATGAAATTTAGTTCGGAAATTAGGTAAGGTAAGGTTAGGGTATGGTCAGTATTTGGCAAGCTGGTGAGTTAACTTACTGGCTTTCTTGCGCCATTTGACATCAGCATCATTATCAACAGAATCTTTATTGTCAGCATCTTCGTCATCATTCTTGCTTCTTCTCTCTCCATTGCCTGAACGACAAAAACAAAGCAATAATTCTTCCCGCCTGTAAACCAGCAGACACCCAGCTGTTTCAAATGACGTTATTCAACGTTTCCATGACTACCGGGAGTGGTGGACACTGAAGGTTCTAAAGAATTGTGTCGCTTTTGTTTATATTCCTTATTTTGCATTTAGCACGATTAAGTCAAAATCTCTGAGTAATTTCTGTATCCGCCAAATAAAGAAAGCATTGATTTTGGATCAAGTGCAGTTGCAAAAGGTCAAATCCATCCGGATTATTTACTCGCGAAATGTACTAGTGAAGAAGATCCTTGCATAAAAACAGACCAATCATGCCTTTCCTTCTCCCTTTTTCCACCTCTTTCGCTCACCGGTATAGATGACCCCTTTTATCACTAGTAAAGGACATCCCCTTTCCCTCACTGGTAAATAAAACCCCTTTTTGTCACTGGTAAAGGAGATCCTCAGTATCCTTAGATCTCCAACTTTTCAAAAAAGGTTAATGGGGATGTCCGGACATTTAAGGACTTTATAAGGGGTCAGTATTTTCATCCTTGCAAAGTCTCTCTAAGGGTCGCTAAAAATAAAGAAAGCAAAAGAGTCGCTTTGGGTCTCGATTTTTGAAATATTTAACCACAAAGTGTCACGTTTTAACTTACCAGTGCTTTGTTCTGGTTCTCTTTCTTCAAAAGCCAATCTATCAACTGGATGATCCATGTCATGTCTTCTTATTGCTTCGTCACTCTTCACTTCTGATTTTTCTTCAAATTGTCGACCTCTTTCTTCGTTGGTATCCTGAGAGAAATAATTAAAACAGAAATGTTGTTATTTTGTGAATGTTCGAAATAGCATACCTTATTGAACAAAACAATGTCTATCTTTCGTCGGACTAAATTGTTCGTCGGACATAAATTTCGTCACGCACAAATATTTTCGTCACTTTTGTCAGACATTTTTCTATCCGACAAGGTGAGAGAGAGAGAGAGAGAGAGAGAGAGAGAGAGAGAGAGAGAGAGAGAGAGAGAGAGAGAGAGAGAGAGAGAGAG
>JAUJPO010083316.1:0-10380 GCA_032270745.1 Tiaropsis multicirrata | reverse complement strand
ATAAAAAATGAAAAGTGTATATAATTTTTTTGTGATTTTTGTCAATTAATGGCTTGCATTTAACTTCCTTGCAAGGAATTTTATTTTGTGGATCATTTTACGTTTTCATCAGTCTACCCTAATAGCACCATCACAGCTAATTTATAACTATAAGCAGTTAAAGCTGCTTTTGAAGCTATCCAACTAAGCTATATGGCTGACCTTCCAGCCTCGGCTGGTTTATTACATTAACCTTTAGACACCGAATGATGTACAATGATTGAAAAAAGCTATGTTTACAATCATCATCAGTCTACATTGGTCAAAAACCACTTGCTTTTCAGCCATAATGTCCCTGCTGTTTTCGAAGCTAAGACCGAGGGCTTTTCAAAAGAATTGGCTGAAACCTATCATTGTGACCACAATTTTAAAGTCTGTCTCAAAATTATTAACCACCCTGTGCATAAAATAGTATATTTTTCATTCACTTATTTCACAATTATACACCATTGGAAAGTTAATTTAGAGGATCCCATTTTTCATGAAAAATATTCTTTCAAAATGTAAAAAGAAAAGAAGATAAAAAATACTCTAAATTATCTTCCCAGCAGTATATTTTAATTCAAATTAGATACCAATTATCTTGTGATAGAATTCAACTACATAACAAATACAACATACAAATCTTTATAAACTTCACAACACATATAACATATAAAACCACAACTTCACAAAATCCTCAATACACAAAAAGTGTAGGGTCATTATTTTATATGGTCAAAATTGTGGAAAATCTATAGTGCACCAACAATCATGAATACTATAAATTAAAACCAATTCCACTACAGGTATTAAAAATCACCAGAAGAAAAAAAAGCATTCAATTCAACGTCAAACCACAAAGAGATAATTATGCAATCAAACTATATGCAGACAATTTTGGCATCAAAAGAAAACTACACGCAGACAATTTTGGCAAACTTTTATTTATCAACACTAAGACACACCACGACAGCACGAGAAAAACTTTATCTTTTCCTCTTTTCCTCAAAAAAAATAAATTAAGAGTACATTATTGTTTTAAAATAATAATAAAGTGCAATGTAAATACCTTTATTGCAGGGTTGCCATGAAAATGTTGTTACCAAGATGGCGCAATAGAGGAAATTTCTTTTCTTTTTATAAATAATCGAATATGTGTTGTTTTTCATCTGGAAATACAAAAAAAACATAAGGTAATTTTTGCAATTTAAAATGATTAGACAAATTAAAGGTTAAAAAGGGGAAAAACTCTTTGAATTCGACAACCAAAAAAATCAATCTCAACACTTTCCACCGGGGGTAAAAAATGTCAAATATGTCCTGGGGGTATAAAATTATGCATGAGTAAAAGCTTAAATCATCCACCCAGTTCACAAATCTTCTTTGGAACAGCCCAATTTAAATTGACCAAAACATCATCCTTAAAAAAAGGGGGATAGAAAACCCTATAACTTACCTGGGTGTGATATACTTAATTGAACTTCATACCAGCGAAATTTCGATAAATCAAATCGAATTCAAAATTAGATTTTCGAAACCTGCTTTATTCTCAATTCAAAAAATGTGTTTTTGTAAATAAATTTTCACTTTCATTCAAATTATTCAGCAGAGGAAGAATAAACCTTTTTTTTCTTCTAAAATATATTTTGTTTTCGTGTAAAATTTCTCAGTTTTTATTCCCGAAGGAAGTACTTCGACTCTAGTAGAAAGGGCTATTACAATCCAGTACTATTTGGCCCACTAGTTTTTTTACTGAAAGAATTTCAAAACTAGTGGCAAACAGCTGGATTTTAAATATTTCCATAGAAAAGATTACGTAATGGCTATCATGAATTGTCACACCAAAAAATACCCCTTCGCAAATCCCTCAATATATTAATTTGAAAGCAAAGTTAATTTCCAATCAGCAGCTGCTTTACAGGATCTTTCACTAGTATCGTCAGATATATAAAAATTGAATTTGATAAAAAAATGTTGGTAAAAAATATCGGATAAAAAGATACAGCTAAAAAATGAAAAGATCGTTTTTTTAGAAATATTTTTGAATGGATTCTCCTGTGATTCGTTCAATCTTCTTGATGACATAACGGCATTTCTCTTCCACCTCGGCTGATTCGTCTAGAGAAAGTTAAAGAAATGTTTTGTTTGAAATTCAAGGGTTTTAAGACGCTCAAAAATCTTAAAATCGAGCTTTGAACCGCCTTGTTATCTCTCCAACTTCAACTTAAGAAATGTTTTGTTTGAATTCAAGGGTTTTAAGACGTTGAGCCTCACTCAAGCCATTTTAAAAAATCTTAAAATCGAGGTTTTATCACCCTTGTCATTTTCATCTACGATAACGTCATAAACACGCTTTTTTATAAGAATAGTTTTATAAGAATATTAGAGTGAGATTTTGGAGATTTTGGTGGTTTATTGTTTAGTACAATAGAAAAATAATAAAAATGCTGACCCTCAACGAAAAAACACTTATAAAAAGCGTGTAGAGGTTTAATCCAAGACATTGAATCATTTCTAACATTTCAAACAATATAGGTCAGCTTGAGGGCAAAAAGAATTCTGATTCTTATAATATAAAAAGAAACTATTCACCTTCGAGAACCTCCGAAAGATAAGGTATGGTTTCAGGTATCAATACCATATAACTTTCTCCCAGAGAGTCATAAATCTTGTCAATGACATTCAATACAGCCAAACGTACCTGATAAAATAAAAAAAGATTTTAGAATAATATAACAATTTTTGTCACTTCAGTATGTATCAATGGTCATGTTGAAACTATCACAACACTTCCCTAAAACCTGCCCGGCAGTGGCCGAGACTCGATCACAAAGCATTGCGGTGGGCAAGCTCGTGATCGAAAACCTGACACGACCAATCGGCAGAATGTCAGTGAGGTATGGCCACCAGATGGTGATGAATGTGCACCAAGTTTAATCGGGTCAGACCAAAGACTTGAAAACTGGTACTCGCTGCTGTCCTGCTTGGCACTCAGCATTAAGGGATTAGAGCCAGGGTAATTGGGGAAATCCAGGGAAATGAGTGGCGCCCTCCCCTATCTTCGGGTAGATAGCTATCGAAAAGGGAGCCTTCGCGTCGCCCTCGACTGCGGTCGAAAACAACGTTGTTTCAACGTCAGAACGTCATTGTGAGCCTGCTGGTTTAAAATTATATTTTATAAATTATATGAATTCTCTCCTTCACCCAACCGAGATAACGGTGGTGGGTCACTAACATGCTGTCTCCCTTTGATTTATCTCGCTCAAAGTGTAACAACGAAGACCTTATCATCAGACTTTTGTAGAGAGGAACCAAACGCAAAAGAAGTAACTCAGCAGCAGATACGTCACTTTTTTTCAATATCCAAATAACGTCCTGACGTTATAGAAAAACGTTGTTTGGCCGTTAAAACAACGTTCCGTGCCTGCTGCGAAACTCACTTGGGAATAAGACTCTGGAAATCATCCCAGGCATCACCATAACATAAAGCGGAAACAATTTCAGTGCACTTGCCAACAGTGTGCCACCTTGTGCGTGAGATAAACTCTTCGCTGCTAACGAACGTTGAACTATAACCTGAAACAAGAAGGGGTTTCGTAAAAATCAATATTTTGTGTTGATAAACCTGGTGCTAGGCTAAGGAATCGTCAGGGAATCATCGGGAAAATCCTATTTTAAACTGAAGAAAACATAGGATGAGGAGCAGAGAATCGAAGAAGGAAATACCGCACGTTTCTTCATTAGTTCTTAGCTTACAAAATTCCTCTTCTAATTTGAGACTCCGTCGTTCTTTAGTACTTTCAAAAGTCTCAAAAAATCGCTTGAATAAGAGAGACAAATTTTTATGAGATCGGTCTTAACCTAAATTTTAAACAAGTCAACGTAATGAAGAAAGCTATACCTGGTCAGAACACCAATACCAAATAGAAACCGTCGTCTGTCCTAGCAAGAAACCAGGCCAGGGTAGGTCCGAGTGAACAGCTTCCCGCATGAGTTGAAAAGAATCCGGACGAGGGATTCCGCATGTTGTATTTCCTAACAGAACTTCGTCCGGTACGGCATTCATATATTTGGCCCGTAATCCATCGAAACCCCCAACTCGATCAAAACCTAAAAACGAAAAAAATCGAAAAATCGGGTAATAAAACTCCCCAGCAGACACAAGACATTTTTCCAACGAAAATTCTCCGTCAAAAAATTAGAGCTTTACTCCAGTACAAAAATTACCGAAACCTTGACAAAATTCCCATCAAGCTGAAATTTAGCACAGAAGACACGTAAAATAGGTTTCCTGCCAAAACAAGCCTAAAGAGTGATATAAAACATTCAATTCAAAGAAAAGAAGAAATAAGCCCCGAACTTTTTGGCCAATTTCATTATGAATATTCTTAGAAAGTACATTCTTATAAAAAAAGCGTATAGATAGCTTTTCTTTCAGCGCCTCATTAAAATGCACTTAGCGTGATACCCTAATAAAGGACTAGGAATTAAAACTTTAAAATCAAATCTACTGATAAATTGTAAATATTTGTGTCAAGAATATTAACATATGTCCTTTTACAAATGATTGGGAGATGTTTCTGTTCAAAAAACCATGTTTCAAGTTCAGGAACGTTGGACGTTGAAACAACGTTGAAAAAACATTGTTCCGTGTCTGCTGGGTAACGAAACGAGAAAGATATTTAACAACACCAACCTATGGCACTCATCACTGTCGCACCACCCACCATTACCAATGCCATTAATGTGTCCAAATAAATAACTGTGGCCAGACCACCTAAAATTATATACGGTTCCTTTTATTAGAACATGAAAATTTTGCTTATTTTTTTAACTATGTTCTTAAATATGTAAATCTAAATAACGAAGAAAATATATTGTCTCGCGAGGGAACCGTAATAAACACCTTTTATTAAAGCGGAAGATCTTCCCATGCAGTTGAAATTTTATGATTTCTTAATTTCAGTCTAAAATGTTCTTTTAAAAAGAAAAGCATGTTTTTTAATTTCGAAAGTCAAAAGTGATCGAAATAAATATGATCTGCCAATTATAGTTTTGAAGTTTGATCAAAACTTTTTGTTGGGGTGTTATCTTGAAAAGATTACGTAATACATTTCGTGATGACCTCTTTACCTGTGATGGTACACAGACCAGTTAAAAGAAGGAGTCCTAAAATGGAGACATAGAGGTTCCAACCCACTGATTGTTGGATGAATAGAGCACCTGAATATAAACTGACCTGAAATTGAATTATCACATGAAATAATTAAAGGTATTTAAAACAGTACCGTTCCGCAGAGACTACCAAAAGATCGCATGAGCTAAAGAATTAAACTTTCAAACCCATTGGGTTGGATGTCGGGTCAAAATGGTAATGGTTTTTCAGCAGGGTCAGTGCTATGGATACAAAAAATGGAAAGGCGAATTCGTCTGGAATTCAAACGGGAAAACTCAGACAACCCATCGAACGTCCTAAATTCTTTTTGTGCGACAAGTCGTGGGTTGATATTAGCCCACCTCCTTCCATTTAAATCACTCAACATATACACTCTTGTTTTCTCAACTACTTTATTGCATGAAAATTTCGCAGTTTTTTTGCCAAAAATTGCATTTCGTGGCATTTTAATTTCGTGGTCGAAGTTGAACTGCAAATTTTGCGGCATTTTAATTTCGCGGTATCAAAGAGAAAAAAAGTGTATTTTGCTGTGTTTTAACGTATTTTATGTATACATTACCGTATTTCCTCTATTTAGCGCCGCCCTCTAAAGAGCGCCGCACCTAAAATCTCGAAAATTTTAAGAGCGCCGCGGCGCCTAATTGAGGAAATACACGGTACTCGAATTTCGCGGTTTTTAGCTAAAATTGCATTTCGCAGCATTGTAATTTCGCAGTTTTTCGAACTCGACCGCGAAACCGCGAAATTTTCATGCCGCGAAATTGTCATGCAATAAACAAATAAAGGGCTTTTTTGAGGGATTTTTAGTGAAATGGTGGGTGAGATAGGGGGGTGTTTTAAGTTGAAAGATAAAAAAAATTTATTCTTATAGTATAAATTGTTCTTATGAAAACCAGTGGCGGATACAGAAGATTCTCAAGAATTTGACGGAGAGTGTTGCTTTTGCTCATATTCCTTATTTGGAAGTCAACACTCTCCGTTAGAAACTTTGAGAACCTTCTGGTATCCGTCTATGAAAATACTATGAAATCAAAGTTTACGGTACCGAGACTTTTGTGAAGATGTAAAGAAGCAATGAGAGACAGGACAGGAAGATACGAATTCGCTTCCCACCAAATCTTTTGTGAATGTATTCTGGTAGAGTGCAAACCTGTTGAGAGAAAAAAAGACATTTTCAAAAAACGCAGGGGCGGATCTGGACGGGGTGAAAGGTGTGAGTTCACACGGTCAAATTTCTTAAAATATGCCTTCTATAGCTGCGCTAGTATTGAAATAAAACATTTTTTCAAACATTAAAAGAAAATTATCAAATAATTCAAAAGAATCAAAAAATTCGAAAATAACTCTTAAAAACATTATATCATGTGAATTCGAATCATATTACGCAGCCCCTCGTAGGTGCCGCCGGCAATCGCGGGCGCATATATGATGGCGGGATTTTTGTCCATCAGTTTTTTCTGATATTGCTACTAGTTATGTGCTTTTTGACTTTTAATACAGCCAAGTCTCGCAACTTGTGTACATGAGACTGTGTATCCTTTATCACGGAATGTATACATTTCATAGAATGAACTGATTTCAGTGTATACATTTCGTGCGTCCGTGCATATTTTACACAGAGTAAGAAGATTGTCTCGATCACTCAGTTCTAAAAGTCCCGTTTTGAATGAGATGAAAAAATATAAACGAGTTAAAATATCTAGATTCTAAAACATCAACAAACCATTTTTCATCCTTCAATCTGGATACAAAAACATGGTCTGTTATGCTGGTTGAGAAGTGAAAATGAAATTAAAAACATGAACACAAACAAAAAGAAGCAAAGATTTCTACCGAGCCTTATTGATTTGCGTGCAGATCTGCATAGACTCAAGACCCTCATAAAAGATGGTGATACCAACTCTTCTGGGATCAGTATTTTGCAATCAAGGTAGGTCTTTCCATTTTATTATTTTTATAAATAATTTCTTCTCAGTCTTTTATTTTATTTTGGCTTTTATCTACACATTGTGCTGACGTTCTACCTTTTTTAATTGGCCTGGTCTTGAACGACTAAACTGTCCCTTCAACAATATTTCTTGACTTGTCCTTGTCTTCTTGTCGTTTTTACCGTATAAAAGTTCTGGGTAAAACAATTTGCCTATAGTGCCTCAGCGGCTTTTGTTTTTGTGGAAACCATCCAGTATACGTTCCAGAACCGCAAAGTTTCCAAATATATTTAGGTTGCACTGCCTGCGGTTTTACAGATTTTTTTGAAATGTTTTTCCTCCTAACTCCTAGAAAGTTTGAGCTATTAACTTGAAACTTGGTACACATGTTCTTCTCGTGATAAAAAAAGGGGTTATGTATCAAAAAATTGGTTTCCATTTTAATATTGACAAAAAATCAGGTCTGTTTTTTGAAAAAATACAAAACGGCTATCGGCCTCACCCACCCAGACGCCATGTTGAACCGAAAGGAATTTGGAAAAACAAAATATGTAGTGGTGTTCCATTTCTAAAACTGAGTTATTAGGTAAAATTCAAAGTTATTTTGACCATTGGTCCACTTTCTATGCTCGTTTAAAGTTTGAAATTGTTTATGTTTTTTTGGGTGCCAATGAGGCCGCAGCCATTGTGGCTGATGTAAAAATTTTGTTGGATCAAATTTTTTCTAGTTAAAATGATTTTAGAAAAAAGCCCACAAAATTTCAAATTCCTTAGTCCAATTGTAAATTGTACATCAATATTTCTGACTGAACTGGACTGAAGTATATTCCAATAATAATAACAAAAGTAATAATAGTAATCAGTAGTAATGCCAGTTTTGAAAAAAATAAGTTTTAACTACCTTAAGGGAACTATTTTTTTGCGGGAACTAATTTTTGCGGTTAGCATTTTTGAATTTTTTTACGTGAACTTAATTTTGCGGATTTCTCACTTGAAAGGAAATTAGAGCCGTTCTGCGAATTATTCGACCTTTGTTTTTCACGTTTGAAAATTTTTGCGGGAACTTAATTTTGCGGTTTGGGCTCAAATCCGCAAAAACCGCAAAATTTAGTTCCCGTAAAAATTAGTTCCCTTAAGGTAGATTTTCATATAAATAGTATATGTATCCTTTCCTTTAGGTATCTGTCAGTTTTGAGGAAATGTCGCTCAATAAAGCAAGTGGAGAAGGTCCATATACTCGACAAAGTTGCAATGAAAATTATTGGTCAAGATAAACTCCATGATTATCTGACATTCAATGACCACTTCATGAAACCCATTATGTGAGTCTATAGTTGTTTACTATCTTTCTAGAGCTCAACAAAGAAGTTTTTGAAATAATTCTTTACTGCCAAGGTGGAATAACTTTAGCTATTTCATCTAGTTATTGTAAAAATGTTATATTACCAAGTTTAATTGGATGATTTCTCGATTTCTCACATACTTTTTATGAAAACTGGATCTGTTTTTTATTTCTCACGTACACGTTTTACTGACCACTTTTAACACTTAACATCTACTGACAATAAATTTTTTATTATTTCTAAATAAATGTTTTTATCATTAAGCTTAAAATATATTTATTATTTTATTTGTAAAAACTGCACGTGTTATTATTTTATTTATGTATAATTTTTTTAATTTGTTATAACATTTGTATATCACGTAGTATATCAGGATTTAACTTTATACTTGACAGTTTACTACCATGAAACAACGGAACGAAAACAATGAACACAACAGACGGTTGACAACGTACAAACGACATTATACTGGAAACTGAAATTTATCTCATCTCATGCAAGCTTATTGATGTTTTTCTTTAGGGTCACTGGCGATGGGAACTGTTTATTCAATTCTGTTTCGATCAGTATCTATGGCACTGAAATGTTACATCTAGTCCTACGCCTTCTTACTACAATCGAACTTTTTACAAATTACCAAAAATATGAAGATCTTTTTAATCATATCGCCGAAGGATACAAAACCTCATTTCGTGACCCTTTTTCATTTACGCAACTCCTTTTTCATTACTCTTCCACTGGAGAAAATTCTAAATCAACGCCAGTTTTTGAGAAGTTCAAAGCTGAGGCAATGGCCACCTCCGAGCCTGGAAAAAATTCATCGCTTGCCAGCGTCTTTGCTTTGTCATCAGTAATCCAATCCCAGATCAATGTTGTCTTTAGTCCACGGAGAAATCGTCTTTTCCCATACTTCACACGCAAAATTGTTCCTTCAGAAACAAAGTATAATCCTGTATATTTAATGTGGACTGGTACGAAAGATTCATATGAAATGCCAAACCATTTTGTATTGTGTGTTAAAAAATGTTCAGCCTCGTCTGTAACACCAATTTCATCTCTCGTTGATTCTATTGTGATTGACACTGTAGTAAAAAGGAAACGAAAGCAAGCTATTTTAAATTTCAAACCAACGAAGAAGATGCTTATTGAATCTTCAAGTACTCGTTCTTCCGAAAAAGAGAACAGAGAGGAGTCTGTATCTTCAAAACCGACCGTTGTTGATTCTCGCCAACCGTCTGAAACAAATCAGTCCGTCCCGTCAAAACCGACCGTTGTCGCTTCTCCCCAACCTCCTGAAACGAAGGAGTCCGTCCCGTCGAAACAGACCGTTGTCGTCTCCCCCCAATCGCCTGAAACGAAGGAGTCCATTCCGTCGAAAAAGACCATTGTCACTTCTCTCCAACCTCCTGAAACAAATCAGTCCGTCCCGTCGAAACAGACAGTTGTTGTCTCTCCCCAACCGTCTGAAACGAAGGAGTCCGTTACGTCGAAACAAACCATTGTCGCTTCTCTCCAACCTCCTGAAACAAATCAGTCCGTCCTGTCGAAACAGTCAGTTGTCGTCTCTCCCCAACCGTCTGAAACGAAGGAGTCCGTTACGTCGAAACAAACCATTGTCGCTTCCTCCCAACCGCCTGAAACCAACGATTTTGTATCATCAAAACCGACCGTATCAAAGAGATTTATCCGCGGTAAGGAACCTGCCCAGTCGGCTTTCCAATGTAATCCAAATGATATAGGCCTTATTCTCAAAAAGGTTGATTCTATGAGTGACAGTGAAAAAGTCAACTTTGTTCATTCAGTTTGGAAACCCCCACATAATCATGTTTTTCCACAACATGAAAGTTCTGGAAGAAATTGGCGTTTCAGTCACACCTACATAGACCCAAACTCTCCCAAATTTTACAATTGG
>JAUJPO010083305.1:0-10381 GCA_032270745.1 Tiaropsis multicirrata | reverse complement strand
TAATTTGTTCTCATTTGATATTTCACGTCAATTTTATTAGAGACTTTCTACGAATCTGATTGGCTGTTGATGATGTAATGTTAATTTGAGTTGATACAGTCGAAATTCCATTGGAAGCAACTGAAGGGCCACTTCAAATTGGAATAGCTCACTTCTAATCGTTCAATGTTATATATTATTAAATAACTGTACACTAATTTCGAACCCTTTGTTTGAAACAAATAAACCGTACCTGCATGGTAGAGGATCGTATTTGAAGATACATGTCACACGTTTGTAATTGATGTGACATTTGAATTTGTACTGCCTTGGTAATCTTCTTTTCTTTGGTCAAAGAACCGATAGGGAACGCTCTCGTTACTGTCATCTCAGACGCTAAAAATAAAAGAAAACATAGCAACTAGTCTGCCCTCTAGTAATTGAATCGGTGGATTCATAGCGCCCGGGGCAGGACTATAGAGAAAGAACCAAGAAATTTTAAGACAGATATATTGTTGTTGTTATAATATTGTTCACAGGGTCCGAGGCCTGACTATAGAGAGATAGAACCAAGAAACTTTAGCTCGAATAACCAAGTCAGATATTGCAGCGCTGCGATACTGTGTAAATGTGATACAGCGTTCTCAGTGCTTTAATGATCTTTTTATATCCGTAAAATATACTGTAGTTAGCGCTGAATACCGCAATATTTCAGTCCAAAACTTAACCATTAAGTTTTACCACGTGACTGAACCTGGCTTAGATATCTAGGCTACAAGAAACTCTAAATGAAAAGGAAAGTGTATCCAACCAACTTATCAATCATCAAACTAAAACGAAACACGAGCGCCTCCCCTTTTATGTGTTAGTTTATCGATGTTGATAAGATTTCAAGTGAAACTAATTGGTGAAAACTGACCGAAAACATACGCCTAAGGTTATAAAAGTCTTCCAATTCCAGGGTAATCTTTTCAAAGCTATAAATCTACTTTATTGCTTTTCTCTTAAAAATTATATTTCAGTATAAAGTTTGAAACAAAGCAGGTTTGCCTGCTCCCAGCAGGTACACAGCCTTATTTCAACGTTGTTTCAACGTCCAAATAACGTCCTGACGTTGAAAAAAACGTCGTTTGGTTGTCAAAACAACGTTCATTGTCTGCTGGGATGAAATCAAAGCTACGTTTGCAACAAGACCCATACCTACCAAATTGGTCGAGAGGTGTCCCTTTGAAGATAACACGGTAATTGGTAAGAAACAGGGCACCCTCAGCTGGCAGCAAGCATGGTCCACCGTTCGTTGCACCAATATTTGGTTCTCGTTCATCGTCGAAAGTCTCGTTGACCGAGTACCGAGTTTGTTTCTCTTCCCG
Source organism: Tiaropsis multicirrata (assembly GCA_032270745.1). Lineage (NCBI taxonomy): Eukaryota > Metazoa > Cnidaria > Hydrozoa > Leptothecata > Tiaropsidae > Tiaropsis > Tiaropsis multicirrata. Next base: position 9,032 of record JAUJPO010083305.1, on the reverse strand, counting down.
GACGCCGAGTTCACGGCCATCGCCGATCATAAAACATCTCAACCCTTCGATATGGCAAAAGTTTTCACCCGGTAAAAGATTCGGTTTAGTAATTTTGGCCTGAAAAAAAGAGAGAAAATATTTTTTTTTCAAATAACAGATTCTGATTCTTGAACAGAATCGGTAATCAATTCCAACAAGGGAAATATCTCAATAGTCAATAACCGTTAAAAAAAGTGGCTGCGAAGAAAAGGTTAGCGTCTATCTAATATCCCTTTTTAATTATGGCAATATAAGAAAATATAAGAAAAGTTGCACTATCAAGTCTGGAAAGATGAACAATAAGTGACCTTGTATGTTGGAGTATCTTTTGTTTCACGATATACTTCTTCCAATGATTCGATGTGCATCCCAACCAGCACTAACAAAGAGAGGTTAAATGAAACAATAACTTTATGAAATATGTGGAGGTAAGTTTCCCAGGTAAGTTTCTAAAGTAGTGGAAATTCCCCTAGATCCTATGCTTCTATATATGTGAGCTTAGGATTATCTACAGGAACACAAATTACAGCAGAATGGATGAAAAGGCGATGAGGTCGATGAATAAAAAAAGGTTCATGCTTGTATTTAAATGATGTAAATCAAGTTTTTTTTGGACAGTTCGCGAAAATTAATTCTGGCGAAATAATAAAAAAGTTTTACTCGCGAAATTTTCTGGATGCAGAAATTAGGTGTCCCGTTTGCGGCGGGATGCATGGCTACTGTACTTACTCGGTATATTCTCGGTCAAATTCCTCAAATGTTGTTCAGTGACGCCAGCTTCGGAGCAAACGCGCTCTATGAACCGTCGTATGAAATTGGACGCAGAGTCTTGCACGCTCTCGCCGAAACCCATTCGGCCGCCCAACAAATCCGCGGTGCTCCCAATGCTACTGCTCTCCATCATACTGCCGCCTGAAAGGAAGGTTCACTTTTATCAAAAGCGTCTATTTCGTTTCGTAGCTTGTTGACCTGCCAATTTGAGACCACTCAAATCTTCCTACGTAAAATCTCTTAAACGAGTTTGGAGAACAAAGCCTCGAGACAAAACTTTGTTTCTTTTATTCGAGCGATTTTTAGAGACTGATTTGTACTAAAGAAAGATGTAGTCTCAAATTGTAAGATGAAATATAAACACTTCGCCCGTTTGACGGTAATTTTGAATTAATTCCCTTTTTGAGACGTGATAAATTAACGAACCGCATGCTAAAAGTTATACCTCTTTCGATTTAAGAAAAATGAGTTTGTTATGTAATTTGTACGGCCCTAAAACGCCGTCAGGCGGGCAAAGTTTCTTTTGGACCACCCACTTAGAATTTATTTCAAGAGTATTTTAGAGAGCTAACTAATTATCAAGTAATAACCGAAGTATTTGTAAACATTTTTTAAAATAATATACACATACACGGGACTCAAAACAAAAAGACAATAATGTTAAAACATATGATTTTTCACGTGATTTTATTCTCATGTGAATAGTTTTACAGATTTGGTAATGATTTAACTAAAGTAGAAAGAGGCCACCAACAACCAATCATATTGAAAATATCATGCAACAATCACATAAAAAAAAAGATTTCGAGTAGAAACACAGAGTTTCTTGATGAAGCCTTTTATTTTGAAAACCGTGTATTCATGATATCTATTACAAAATATATTCTACGGAAACATCTCAGAAAGTTGGATTGTTTACCACTAGTTTTATGGTTAGAAATTCAAAACTCGTGGCAAACATCCCCCTTTTTAGAGTGCTACCGTATAAAAGATTACGTAACTGGATATCATTAATTGTGTTTTAGTCTTTACCGAAATATGTTGATTGTCCATCAAAGATACTTGGAGCTGCCCTCGCTATGGAGGTCGTGTCGTCTATTTGTAAATCTGAAAGTGAAATGATAGAACGGTAAAAGAAAGAGTTGCGAGTGTTCTTCGCTAGTCTAGAACGTTATGTTTGGTGGAGGGGTATCTAAGGAATAATATCCAAAGATGACGACACGTAAAGTCTGTTTCAAAAAGGTTATTGTCTCTAGAACATGGCGTTCTATAAATCTAGATTTAAAACGCCATGCTCTAGAACCGATTGATAATTTTTATATTGTATTGAATTCTAAAGTTCTAAATCGACACCATGAAAATAACGATCTGACGAATTTTGTATTGACTTTTTTCGTGGGGGTATTGAGCGTATTTTTTAATCTTTTGCAAGATAGAAACATAGGTTTAGTACAGATCAGCGCAAGGCTAAAAGTTGTATCACTTGGCATGGCTTTTTTTCCAAATGGTTATTTTCACCGTATCTTTATTAGGTACTGGATATCAACAATACCAACACAAGGTATTTAGAATATTTAGACATCGTTTCCATACAACTCGAAGGTTACCGTGAAATAACAAAATAAGACAAATAAAGAGCCCCTTCATATCGCCTCCTCATATGGTATGTGCCACCCCTGCCTAAATAGGTTTTTCAAGACTTTGCAATTTGTCACTAAACTATAAGGGTCTGAATTTGAAGGCCTTATATATTTGGATACCCCTCCCCCGGTAGAATTCCCTCCCAACACACCGTTGCCGGCAGCTCCAACTTCTTCTTTCCGCTTGCGCTCCAACTCCCTCCTCCTTTGTTGACGTTTTCTCATTTCCACACAAGCGTTGGTGGGCACTCTCAGGTACATCATGTGCTGTACAAAAAGTTTGGTCAAACTGAAAATGATGCTTTCCTCTTCGTAAATGAGCTGTCCTTTTTCTTCTTCCGTTTTCTTGTCCCACTCACCCATCTGTCAATAAGAAAAGACACAATTGAATTGAAGCTCTCTAATTCACGATATGCGTAAGTTAGCATTACCTTATTTTTCCTTACGGAAACACACAAAATAAAGGGCAAATTCCGGATTTTTATGCAAAAATAGAACGCAAATACTGGATTTTTCGGCTGTTTCCGTTAAAAAGATTGACGTAATGCTAACTATACGCATATCATTGAATTTGATAATTCTATGTGATTCCTCTCTCTCTCTACTTTGAACAAATTTTGATGCCTCTTTTTAACAACAAATTCTGACTTTTATTATTCTTTAATCGATACCTAATGCCTTTTCCTCTTGAGATCGGATTAGAGAGCATTGACTGCAATCGAATAAGTATTTGATATCATCTCAGTTTATGTTTTTAAATCAAATTGGTGGCTTTCCTATTAAATCAAGAACTCGTCTTTGTGAAAAAAATTCACAGCCGTACGGCTACAAGCAAATCGTAAGAAAATTAGAAAAGCTTGTTGAAATTAGGAGAAAAAGGAAAAACGGAAAATAACGCATTCAATAATTTAGAACAAATTTTGACAACGACATTGGCATTTTGCTTACAAGATCTGCTGCAAGCTTCATTGCACTCGGCATATCCCTCAGGGCGCTCTTCTTAACTGATTGTGGAACATCAGCACCGAGTTGAATGGAACCACTACTCTTGGTGGTCCCAGCTCTGGATCTCGGTATCGAAGTAGACGGCGAAATCAACATACTACTTCGGTGATGGCTGGGCGACGAGTCGACTTTCCCCAATGCAGCTGTAGTCTTTTCAGCTAACAATTTCACTGATTCATTCTCGGAGAGAGACCTTTTAACACAGTTAGGTGATGGTTTTGCACTCGGGATTTTCTCTTCCACATCCTCATGATGAGTATCAACATTATCAACAGTTAGTGTATCTTTTCGTTCCGGATTTTCCTCGACTTCGTTTAATCGTTCGTTACTTTTAATGTCTTTGGCGTAGAGTTCGATCAGCCTCCTTTGGGCTTCATTGTAAAAAGCTTCCTCCCAAAACTGAGGATTACTCCATATCGAATGATCTTGTACGGACGTGTATGCGAATTGTATAACACTGGGTCCTAATTTCCTATGAAATGCAGCAACCAGAGGTACTATCCTAGCCGCCACGATCGTACTGTTCACTGTGTTATCGTCTTGTAAAGCTGAGTTTATTAAATACACTAGTAAGTTGTACTGGTCATGCTCCAAAAGCGAGTTATCATTTTTCACTCGGATTTCGAGTTCATTACATAGCGCCAGTTGGGCACCTTTGCTTGTTAACGCTCGTTTGACTGACGGTATTGCCTGTAAAATAAAAAGACGAAAATTAAAGATAAAAATTATTACAATTTTGTTTGAACACTTTTTAAAATAACGTCCTTAAAACTTATTAACGGTATTTTTTTGTGAAACTCTTGTGATTTGCTAAAGCTTCGCTATTTTCCAGAAATAATTAATTTGCCATCATAGTGGCAACCACTCGACTCGCAGGTACATTTTGGCACATTTCTCCCCTGAATAAGGGAAATGCGATGACAAAAATTAATAGGTCGTTGCAAAGATAATTCAGAGTGGATGACTTTAATATAATGTGAAAATGAAGTTTGAAAAAATCAAATACTCACCTTTCGAGCTTCAGATATTTTGTTATCGTAAATGTATTGTATGCAATCTTTGATGACCTCCAAACGACGTTGGTTAATGAAATGAGTGGTGGGTTTGTCGTAAGAGCTCATCGGCACTTGAGCGGACTCCTGTACCGGCGCTTGGAAAGCTTTTGCTTGTTGTGTGGAATTTTCGTTTTTCGTTATGTAAGAGTTAATTTTTGTTTCACTAAGCAAAGGAAATTCTTTCATGGGTTTCAATAACAGTTCCGGTGGGATGACTGGGATTTTGTTTTCGTCCGGAGATTCTAAAGATACTTCCTGCACGAAATTAACAAAAACGAAATATTTTTAAATTTTCTTGCAATGAAATATATAAAAGAGTCAAAATAATAAAGCCTACTAATTGATGATGGAGGGAGCTCCACCACTCAGAGATTCTAGAGAAATCGAGGAAATCAAAGCACGCAACCAGCTGAAAAAGTTGATTGTTATTTTTTTCAAAGTTGAATTCTCTTACGTTGGTCATCAACTCGTCAACGATGGATATTAGTTCGCTCAATAATTGTTGTATAGATTTCTCTTCCTTCTCTTTGCTAGGTACAAACTCGACCACCAGTCGATCGAACATGTCAATAACACGATATGGTGGACCACGTGCTTGTAAAATGGTTGAGAAACTGTCTAAAACCTAAAGAAGAAACAATATTTCTGTATTACTGTATTTCTGCTTCATTCTACACTTTTAAAATAGTTTCAAAAATTGAGACTTGTGAGTTCGAGGCTAAATAGACTTATCTTCACCTAATGTTATTAACTGCAAGCCTGGAGCTGTTTTGCTGGGATGTTCTCTTCCTGGAAAGAGTTACCCCAATAGAAGATTATATCAGTGATAAAATGATGCACAGATATCTTACTTTACTGATGAACTCGTCTCCCAAAAATCCTCGCTTCTCCATAAAAGCCAACTGAAAAAACAAACAAACAGATCATTCAATCGAGAGTATAGCTACATGATGGTAGGGTAGATGGTAGGGGGTATTTTAATATGATCCTGTTCAAGAGGAATTTTAGGGAATGTACAGCAGCCAGTGTATGTTTGAATAAAAATTTTAAAGCCAGAAACATAAATGATTAAAGAAACAGCATTTTCAAACCTTATTGAAAGATATGATTGGTTCAGGGTGCACCCTGATCAACGTTAAACATGCTCGGTACCCAGCTGTGATCTCCGCAAAGAATTTGATGAAAACTGCTCTCAGTTGTTTATCCTGGGAAAAAAGATTCTTTTTATTCACATATAAGATATGTAATGGCTAAAATGCAAAAAATACAGCATAACGATGAGGGCCTTATAAACACGTCATAAAATATTGCAGATCTTCAATGTGATTAATTTTTGAAAAAACGATTTTTCTATCCTTGACTGGTTGGTCTGAACCTAGGATTGTGCTGGTCTTAGCTGACCTGTTTTATTACAGAAAAATAGTAAATAGTTATTATTTATTATGTGAGCGCAGTTAAATCAAAAATGTATATTTGAAAATTTATTGATTCCTGAACTTGTTTAATGACAAAATATTATACCTGTAATGCTAATGAAGGTGCTGGATCAGGCACTGGTAGAAGAATATCCAATGTGTAGAGGGAAGGTGTCAAAATCTAAAGTTAAAGGAAAAACTTAAAAAAGGGTAGAAAGAATAGATTCTTAAACTTAACCTAGAAAAATAAATTTGTGTTGTGTCAAGCGATTTAGATAACATAGGTCTAAACTGGCCTAACGATCTACTTTTTCGAACCGGCTCAATATCTATGTTATGTCCAAATCGCTTGGTGCAGCACATTAAACAGTTTAATGAATGAATTTCTTAAGAAGTAATAATCATGTGAACAGAGAATTCGGTATTATTTAACATGGACAACATGGACATATACTTATATCCAATGTTCGCAGGCAGTCTGATTTTAGGCATTAATGAGCTGGACACCAAGTGTGTTAAAATTATCAACTTTTTTAAACTATACATACCATTTTCAATGTTCTGAGGATTTGAGTATAGTATGGTTCTGGTATAATTGATAAATTGATTGAATCAGGGACAGTGACATAACCTTCATCAATATTGACCCGTACAACATCAAACTGTATGGTGAACGAGATAATAAAGAAATTATACAAGAAATATTACGGTGCATATAAAAGTAAAAAAGTTTAATTGTGAATTCTAGTGAAAGTTTTTAAACCTTAAAAAGCAGCCTTAAAGTTTAATGAAAATAAAAATTCGACAAGAATATATACTAAGCTTTATTTTGTTTCATACCAGTTCAGGAAGATGTTCCTCGTAGGCTGAATGGACACCCATTAAAAATGGTGTAGGAGCTGATACAAAATCCAAAAGTGCTGCCGGCAGAACAGGAATAAAAACGTGACTAAGAAGAAAATTGAAAATAAAAATACAAACATAAGTCATTATTTGGTGAATGTTATAGAACACATCTTTTCGTTCAAGAGTTTTAAAAAGCATATAACCTAATAGTCTATTATGACTTCCGTAGTAAACATATAGCTGGGTTGCAATCTCTCCCCCTGCCTAAAAATACAATTAGAAGATAAAAGATTCCTTTGAAAATCCCCAAAATCCTGGCCACTCTGAATAGCTATAAATTTTTAGACAAATTCAATTCGATGAAAAGATTTCTCTGACTTAGCCAGCTACATTTAACAGGTGCCACAAAAACTATACAAAACATTATGGACAAACGTACTTGAAAGTTTGTGGATATAAAAGCGAAATCAGTGCTTCCGCTGCCATAATCAAATGACTGTAACTGCTTGATAGCAATACGATTTTACATTCTGTGACCAAAGCTGTGAACACTTGCAGCATAGAATGAATACCTAGAAGTGCACAGAAATGAGCTTGGTTATCAAAGGATATAAAGCAGTACTGAATCCTTTATTTCATTTTTGTTTGCTAAATGTGATGATTTGTAATTTATATCAATACACATTATTTTATGGCAATTATTATTTTGTATTCTGATTCCACGCACAATCTTTGTGCTTTTATAGAAACTCAATGAAATAGAGCGTAAAGATAAAACTTAAAAAAATCAGTCAGAAAATTGATAAGAATGCCTTAAAAAAAAGCAAAAAATACAAAGATTTTAGGCCACAAAGCCAAAAAGAAGACTTAATATGATACCTAGTTGATGAAAAATAATTGCAATAGAATCTTGCGTTGCTGGGAGCTCAGCTGTTAGTTGTGGATGAATGACCTGGCTGTCAGAGCCGCCAATAGAAAATGTCAGTTTTGGACCACCAGGCGGAGGTACATGAACAAAGCCAATCATACAACCAATCATTTTCTCCAACAGTTCTGTTTGATTGTTCATATAAGCATTGAATATGGTGATTAGACAATTCTAAATAGAGAAACCATATATTTTTTGCAGGTATTCTTTTAGCCTGGTAAATCTAGAAGTTTTGCACATCTAGGACTACATTAAACAGTCTTTTGATTGTGTCCAATCTGCAACACCTTGAGATTCTATTGATAGATAACCCAGGAAAAAGCAGCCGATTGAGCCTCCTACTTTCCTGGACGTAATGCTTTATAAGATGACCTTACATCATTACTTCAAAATGCACACTATTGAGGCACCATTTTAAAAGTTTGGATTGGGAGTTTTGAGCCAATTTCAAAACGGAACAACAGATAAGTGAACAAAGATGGTTACCTTCAGTGTTTGGTAATAGCGGTTCCTTGACACAACACACAGACATCTTGGTATATAATAAAATTCTTCAACTGCATATTCACTAGCTGTAATTGCTTCTTTTACATCCTCCAAATTTGTGTTTTCACTAAGTTCAAAATTTAATACATGAGAGTCTCTTTTTTGTGAAATGTGCTCGAAATAACAAAGACAAGCCAAATAACTCCTTTTGCCTGATACATCTGTTAAAATGGTTACTTGAAATGTGGGTTCTTTCGGCTTGGAAGATACTTGCCATCCTGTTGGTTGGCAAAACTAAAAGAGGAAAACATTTGTATACTGTACTACTAAAAATGTCAATCTTAAAAATAAATAATTCAAATTCTCACTCGATTCTCTACTAATTAAGAAAGTATGTTTTGGTAAGGTAAACCAAAATTGTCAATTCATAAACAAATTAGTAATAATATGCACTTTGGTCTCTCAGGGCTCACATCCTGTAGGGTTGATGTAAACATATGACGCAGCATAAAATCCATCAATTACTTACTACTTCCAAGCCTTGAGGACTCGGTGCATCCTTCCAATCTTGATCGGGGAACTTCTGAACAACTGTTCCTTTCAATGCCTTTCCATTAGCTAAAATTGAAATTTTTAATAGAGATTTTTTAGAAATAATAACATCATTTAGCCAACATAAAAATAAATTTTATTTCCAATAGAATAAATGTTAGAAATTACATATATATATGACAAGTTTTCCATTAAAATTGATCAAGCAAAGAAATATGTTTCACTTTAGAAAGACAATATGTGACCTTCCACGGGAAAAGGATCACTTTCGTTTTCAAAACTGGATCGATCCAGTGATTTACCGGTAAAGGAT
>JAUJPO010083294.1:0-10381 GCA_032270745.1 Tiaropsis multicirrata | reverse complement strand
AAGGCTAAGAAATCAGTTGAAGTTCCTCCTTCATGGAGTGATGACATGGGCAAATAAAATTGAATCTTATTTTTTATAAGGAGGAACTTCAACTGATTTCCTAGCCTTCTTTGTCTTTCTTTTATAATCATTGGCTAGTCTGTACTATATACAGTCTAGTCTGCACTCCATCATAAAGGCTAATTATTAGAAAGTTAATTATCTCATAAAATAACCTGGTTGGGAATTTTTAAACCTAATTTAAAAGTATACCTAATAAACTATCCAGTCATGAAGAAATAATTATTCCCAACCAGGTAATTAATTGTTAGGGACCAAACCATTTGAGTCTTTAAAAACACCGAATTTACCTCCATTGCCGAAAACACAGAGAGACATGAATGTGCAAAAGTCTCTGCTACTAAAAGATTCCGGAATTATTTCGGAAAAACACAAAATCAGCTACTGGGAACAGTCCAATTTTAGTCTGGCTGAATTATGAAATTAACCATGAAAAAATTCTGCACTAGGTTTCTTGGTCCCGTTAGAAACAAAATTTTATGTAGATTAACATACTAAAATTTACATTATCAAAATCATTTCTAACAAAAACCATTTATACCACATGAAAGCCATCAAAAATTTATATAGAAGACTTTTAAGTAAGTAAAGCCGATTTCTGTACTGATCTGAAGATGACCCATAAGTACCAAAAAATGAGGTAAATTGGCAAAAAAGCCCAAAAATGCATAAATATTATATTATTTATAAAAATATATAATCCCCAATGGACAAAACAGCAATTTTCACCCTTTCAGGATGTAAAATGACTTGTTTTTCTCAAATTTTCTACCCTTATTCTTATAGTGCAAATCTTTCTCTGTTTCATATATTTTTCAATATCAGTAATTTTAACACTGTTCCCAGCAATATTTTAAAATTGATTGAAAAAATCAAACAAAACATGGATCCTTCCAGTCCACAGATTATAACTCATGTTCAAAAATCACTCAATTATACGTTGTTTGATGCCAAATTTGTACCAAGGAGTGCAAAATTTGTATGTGTTGGATCGAAAGCAAATGGAAGTGGTGTTATCCAGTTATATGAATTGACCCATAATGAAATGAAAGGAGATGTCAACCTACTGAAAGATGTAAGACTTTTTTTTGAAAAGTGCAAAAAACGCATCAAAAAAAATTGAATTGAATTGAATTGAATTTTTGCAAATGACAAGCACTTTAACTCTTTTGGGACTCTTTTATGAGTTTTACGACTTAATCAATGGTATATATTAAAGTTTTTAAAAGCAAAATTTTTGGATTGGAATTGTTAAAATAGGAATTTTGAAAAAGAATTCTGCAAGAAATGTTAAAAATGCCTAATTTGATACCCCTTTTTTGACGTGTTTTTGGACTTTTTGAAAAGTGAATTTTAAATTATAAAAGCCATAACTTGGTATCCAATGAATCAAATTTAAAAAGTCATACCTCAAACTTTAAGTTAGACCTTCTTCTATTACCTGAAAGAAAATTTGAGTTTTTTTGCATAATTTTCAGGGTTCCAATACGCCGTCAAACGTGCGAAGGTTTTTTTAGTTACCTGTTATAGTTATATATTTATATTAATTATACACTTATATAAATTATTTCCAGTTGGAGAAAAGCAAAGCATTCAAATGTTGTACTTTTGGAGCGTCCAATTTGAAAACAAGATTCCTTGCTACAGGTGATTTTGATGGAAAACTTGCTATCTGGTAAGTTTAAACCCCTATCTTCTAGGGTGCAGTGACAAAAAGACTGTGATTCAGGGTCAAATATTCTGAAAGAAATATGGTGTACATTATAAAAAGTGTTTCACCTGGTCGTTTACCAGGTACAAACATTTTAAGATGGCAAAGGGGCCTCGCATTATAACTTTCGATATTTACATATATTTCCACAGGGATCTTGAGAAGCCCTCGTTACCAGTATACAGTACAAAAGCACACAAAGAAATCATTAATGGCATTGATGGCATTGGAGGTCTGGGAATAGGTGAAGGTGCTCCAGAAATAGTCACGTGCAGTCGAGACGGTAGGTCATTGATATAAAAAAGTCTAATGGAACTTAATGGTGGTAAATTTATATATGCACAAGAAATTTAATAACGAATTGAAAGAAAATAGTCTAATTTTTCTTGAGAATAAATTCAAAGACTTCGTAAACATTATTCAATTTTCGTTCTTTCTGAAAGAATGGACTTTTGGGTATTTTTACTCATAACTTTTGAACCACTGAAGCAAATTCAAAGTAAAATTAAAGTTAGCTTTTCTTCTATATGATTAAGAAAAAAATTAAAAATAATATTTTAACTAGCAAGCAACTTCAAATCAAGTTATTTCTTCCTGAAACACTTGACCGGGGAGGCACTCAAGGTAAGTGACCTACCGGATGTGTGGCCAGCCCTTAAGGGTAGGTTTTTCGAGGTTCTGACAAAACCCAGGTGCACTGTAAGGGTAGGAATTATGAAAGATTTAGAAAATATTTTCTATAACTTGGTGCTGAAAAATGCACCTGTAAGCGTCTGTCTCTCAGTAAATTTTGCTCTGCACTGTAAGGGTCCAATTTATAACCAAATTTTAGTCTGAATGTAAGTACTGTAATTTTCATATCACCTGCACTATCAAGGCATCTGTGGGACATGTACATCTCATACTGTACTTCTTTTAAATCTTAAGTGATTTCATTTTGCATTTGCATTTTTAGGTTCAGTAAAAGTATGGGATCCACGTCAAAAAGACGTCCCTGTTGCCAATATGGAAGCATCAAACCAAGACACCAAAAGAGACTGTTGGTGTGTCACTTTTGGTAAGCTATTGAAACTCTTCGATTTGCAGACACCCTCGGGAATAAAAATGGTGTCTCTAAGGGGTCTGCTCTACTTTTGGCAAGAAATTGAAACTCCCCGATTGGCAGACAACCTTGGCAAAAGAAAGGTGTCTCTTAGGTGTCCTCTTTACTTTTGATAAGCAATTGAAACTCCCCGATTTGCGGACGCCCTCGGGGAGTAAGAAAGGTGTCTCTTAGGTGTCCTCTTTACTTTTGGTAAGTAAGTGAAACTCCCCGATTTGCGGACACCCTCGGGGAGTAAGAAAGGTGTCTCTTAGGTGTCCTCTTTACTTTTGGTAAGCAATTGAAACTCCCCGATTTGCGGACACCCTCGGGGAGTAAGAAAGGTGTCTCTTAGGTGTCCTCTTTACTTTTTGTAAGCAAGTGAAACTCCCCGATTTGCGGACACCCTCGGGGAGTAAGAAAGGTGTCTCTTAGGTGTCCTCTTTACTTTTGGTGAGCAATTGAAACTTCCCGATTTGCGGACACCCTCGGGGAGTAAGAAAGGTGTCTCTTAGGTGTCCTCTTTACTTTTGGTAAGCAAGTGAAACTCCCCGATTTGCGGACACCCTCGGGTAAATTTGTGTAGGCACGGAATGTTGTTCAAACGTCAGAACGTTATGTGTCTGCTGAGATGAGAAAGGTGTGTCCCTTAAATTGAGTTGTCTCAACGTTAGGGCATCTAGCCCACTTTGCAACGCAACGAAACAACATTCTTTATTTTCAGAAAGCAAATGTAAAAAAACTGCTAAGAATTTACCCAGAATTCTGCAAATTCATAAAATTTATTTTTATATAATGTATAACAAAGTTTTGCTTATATAAATTGATCATCTTTTAAGAGAGTTTTACTATTCTATAATCTATATTCATTACGCCCTGATATTACACCCTGCTATAGCAAATTTAAAAAGATTCTTATTTTAGATTTTAACAACACAATATTTCTGATTGTTTGTTCTGCAGGACATTGTTACAACGAAAGCGAGCGCATTGTGTGCGCAGGGTATGACAATGGTGATATTAAAATGTTTGATTTACGCAATATGGCCTTGAAGTGGGAAACACACGTCAAAAATGGAGTAAGTTTCACTATTCAAGTCGTTTTTTCGAGCCCTTTTTTTATTAGATACTGTTAAAAAATGTTATGAAAGAAATTGTAACAGATTCCCAAGACAGCAACCAAAATCCAAAAAGAAAGTATTGAAATCGCATATCAAGCTTTTTGATAAAAATATAACCTCGTATAATTTTAGGTATGTGGCTTGGAGTTTGATAGAAAGGACATTGTGATGAACAAACTGGTGGTTACAACGCTGGAATCGAAATTGCATGTTTTTGATTTACGAACACACCACCCCACGAAAGGATATTCGTCTATTACACAAAAGGTTCGTCTCTTAAGAGCAAAAGGCTATTCTTCTATTACATAAAAGGTTCGTCTCTTAAGAACAAAAGGCTATTCTTCTATTACATAAAAGGTTCGTCTCTTATTCAAAAGTTCAAACCTCGGATGGTAAAAATGGCTGAAGCAATAACAACGCTGTAACACAGTGAATGTGTCCGGAAAAAAGTGGAATGACTACATCATAGTCCATGTAACCTTTTATAACATAAATCCTTGTTCGCTCGTAACTTCATAACTTAATGTCGTACTAAAAACACTATAAGGATTTCCGTTTTTTTACGACACACTATAATGGTGTTTACTACAGTTATCTTTAGGTATTTCGAACTGTCAATTAAATTACGAGATGTCAAGAGTTTATTTTTGCCTTGGGAGGGCTGCAAAGCATTGGGAAAAAGGTTTTGATTTACATAGTGGAATTTTGAGGCGTTAAACTTTTTACTCTGGTTACCTGGAAAACTGTCAGACTTGTATCTACACAATGTTACATAATATTTGAAGGGGTTCGAAGGATAAAATTGGAACATTTTTTTTGTACCTATCTATGACGTAATGTAGTGAATTAATGTATTTTTTAAATTGCTTAAATTATTTATTTCTTTATCTCTTTTAACTTTCAGGCACACGACTCAACGATTTGGTCTGTAAAACATTTACCACAAAATCGAGATATTTTCATGACCACTGGTGGAGTTGGTTCGTTGAATCTTTGGAAATAGTAAGTTTTCTTAGAAGTTCATTTTGATTTTTTTTGTTTTTGAATCGCGATTTTTTTCTCAGCTGTAATTTCTTTAACGTTAAAAGTTTTGCTGACCATTGTAACATATGTATCAGGGAATACTGAGTCGGTACTACAAGCTGATGCGAAGCCTATTACCACAAACACCAGATACCGTGGTCTCAAGTTATACCGTAGATTCTCCATTCTAACGCGTGGCAATAAATAATTATTTTGGACGCTACGCGTAAAAATTAGAGAAAGATTTATTAAAAGATTTCGGCATTCAAAGTACCCGTTAATAATTAGGGGGAATAAATTATATAATGTGTTCATCCAACGTGGGTGTTAAAGCGGCATATATCATAATTAGAGGATAATTAATTACTTGGAATTCCTGCTACGCGTTAATAATTAGAGTAAAACTAATTTTCGCAAAAATGGGTCTACGCGTTAAATTAGAGAATCTACGGTAGCTAACAGCCGTGCCCAACACGCCGACGCGACACTGAGATGAGACCCTTTACAGGGACAGTTCCTTTAATGTTATATTGAATGTTTTCTCGTTAATAGTTCATACCCTCCCAAACGCACCGAGGTAGATGACGAAGGTTTCGAAGTTGGAGTCATGGGCTCAATTACTAAGCTACAAAATGTCACCTTGGCAACGCAACCAATCGCTTCTTTTGATTGGTCTGCTGATAAGGTATGCCTTTGGCTTTTTATCCTCGATTTTTATTTAAAATGAACTCTTTAATCTCATTACTTTCAATAATTAATTAATTTATTAGTAGACTTAGATAGCTATCTTGCATTTTTAAACACGTCAAAACAAATGGAATTATTTTTTTGGCGGAGTAATTCTTTGCGAATCTGGTTTTAATCTTTTCCTTTGAAGAAAACCGTTTGATTTTGAAAACAATGCTACAGAGCAGTGTAACTAACAAAGGGTATGGTAAAAAGTAGTAAAAATCAACAGTGTTTGGTGTCTCAAAATAAATTTATTAAATTAACCTTTGACCTGAAATTCAAAATATCTTCATTTTGAATCCTGATAATCAAAATATCATACAAGTATATTACTAAAAATTTCATGCAATCTTCAGATGTATATAAATGGTGCTAAAACTAAGAATATCTTACTAAAGCTTACCGTTAAAGTAAAGAGAATATAAATTAAGAAAACAATTACGAGGAAAATTGGCGAAAGCCCTGGGGTACTCTCCAGAGGGGTTATGAGGGATAAAACTTTATCATCATCTCTTAAGGGGGTTTTAGAGTGAGTCCATTTTTTTTACTACTGTACAGAAAATCTGTAAAAGAAACTTTTTATTAGAGAGAGAAATCGAGCCATTCTAGTTTGTTTGTTATTTCTAGAAATAATGTCAACGTCAAGAAGGGGGGGTTACATATAACTTTACGTTAGGGGACAAATTTCAACATGGCTATACCTTAAGGGGGCTCGTGTGGGGACAAGCAACTCTTAGAAAACTCTAAAAGCTAATGAAACATCAGGCCTGTTTCAAATGAAATTTTCGATACAGATATCTCACAGCTTTTGAAATACAAAAGTAAATCAGCAAGATGACGGGTAAACATAGAACTATCATTTCCAATGCCAACAAAAGTTGACCGAGAATGTAGAACGCTTTGTTCTGTAGCAAGTCAACATCGTTGGAATACGCCCAGAACAGATTCGACATGGCCAGTAGGATGAGAACGTGTGTTGATACAGTCTGCAACAGGTTGAGTTTCCAATGACTGAACGGTTTTACTATGTAGTCGTGCACTGAAAACACAGCCAACAGTAAACCTGCCAAGTACAATTTCATGATCTGATTCGTGATCAATGTCGTTGCTGCAGCTAGTATCAAACGACGGGTGATGAGCATGGGTTCCCAAATCAAGTGATGTCCTTTTTCCATATCGCTCTGAAATGGTCCATTCAACACCAGCAGTATATGGTCTGCATCCTCGATCATGGTCGATGAATGTTCATCCTGGGTCTCTTGTCGGCAGCATGGTCTTATGATTATGTAGTACAAAGCGGACACGGGTGCGATAAGGACGACTAAGAACTCATTCGGTGAAATCTGGAATGCTCGCAATTGCCGGCATCCGAAATACAAGACGGTTGGAAAGGGTACAATCCATAAACAAATGATGGCAATGATTATGTGCTGCCAGAGTTGGTAGCACTTAATGGAAGCTTTCTTGTATAAATGCTGTTCACCATCTATCTCTATACAATGGACAGCATGGAAACAGAACACAGCCACACTCATATATCCAAGTAGAAGGAGATTAACGTAGGCTCCTTTTACACGCCGCATGAAGGACACCCCGTATTGTGGTTGACTTTCTGCTCGATAAGAGGCTTTACGAATCGTCATGGCAATTAAACAAGCTAGCATAAGCAAGCAAAGCGTTGCTAGAGAAATCAGCGGTAAACTTGATTTAAGAAGCTCTATTTTGATTGGGTTTGATGTGTTTAGAGGACAAATGGGTGTGCCGCTTGTTCCGGTGATGATATCGATTCGAATGTTGAAGAGGGACAGGACGATGCTTACAAGATGTGGCATGCGATAAGTGTCTTTCGCAGTTGCTATGATACGTATGATGGAGACAGTTTGGTAGAAGAAGAATGTGATTTTGATGACCCCTGAGAACTGTTGTGATGTTGTTTTGTTGTTTTGTTCCATGTTACTGGTAATCACTTCAGCTTTCTCGTCTTGTATCAAATCGTAAGGGTGCTCACTATGGTCTATTACAGTTGTCGTTGGTGGTTGTTGGTTTCCTTGCTTGTTAACCGTTGCATTGTTCTCTCCTTTGAACAAGGACTTAAAGTAATTCCAAATTTCAGTACCGTAGAGAAGAAAGGTGCAAGTTGCTAGGATACTTGATACGAATCCGACCCAGAAAAGCCGTTCGGAGCCGCAATTTTTTATATCGACACATTGGCTTTGACTGAACAACGAGATGACATGTCTTTCTATGCAGTCCCCGCATAATAACCCTTGTCGATTGTCATTGCAAGTATTGTACGAATCACAGTTGTCAGGAGAAGCACAACAGTAAGCAGGAGGACACAGATAAAAGGTGACATAACCGGATATGTTGTTTGATAACCCCCAATAGTTGCCTTTACTGCGAATACCTCCGATACAGGTTGCTTGATAGTTGATAGGGGCAATCGTAACATGTCACATTGTGCGTCAGGTATCGCTGAGTCTTGTTATCCCATCTAAATGAGGATGCGTCCTTTGCGTTATACTGTGTTCCATCACAACTGATGCAAATCACTTTCAAGTATCGTGTTGGTAGAGCTTCAGTTTTCATGAATTGTCCACTCTGGCAACTCATATTCAATCCAGCGGTTTCTAATTTGCAATCGACGAAGCAATCGACGAGGAGCAACGTGTTCTGTTTTGTGTACTGATAGTTTGTACTTTTTAATGCCGAATTGTTTAACATAAATACTAACCGGAGGTTATTTGCCAAATTTGTAGCACGTATTGAGCTTGGTTGATATGCTGGAGCAGAATTCCCGATAAAGTTGCAGTTGTGGATCCATAATGCACCTTGATCAGCAGTTATGCCAGCAGCTCTGTCGACAGGCATTCTTATAACGTCTATGATGGTATTGTCAATGAAAGATGTATTTGATATGAAACTTTCAGCTGAATTCAAAAATAACGCACCTGCGAGTGCGTTTTTAAAGATGCAATTTCTAATGACGACTTTTGATAGCATCCCTTCAGAGGAAAACATGCTTAGGAGGAAAGGAACGGCTTTTTGCAACACATTGTTTGTCAAATTTTGAAAGAATTGCTTTTTCCACGAACCGTTGAACTCACAATCCTCAATTGCTGTTACTATTTGGTGGTCTTGGTCATTATCAATCAAGATTTCTGAATCGTACGAAAAACAACTTGTTAAAATAACATTCAACCCACTAAATGATAGATGAGCATCCTTGAAAACCGTATCACTGACATGGGCATTTGTCATCGCACTCGAGTACAACTGGTTGAAGCTTGCGTTATAGAATTGACAGTCAATAAGATGAATTCCCATTGTTAGATTGTGGAATAATGGATGGGCTGGGGAAAGCTTTGGTGTTTGTTCTGATAATCTTTGCTGCTCTTGGAAATGGAGGATTCCGTGAAAAATACTGTTGTGAAAGACCAGCATTAGCTGACTTTCATTGTCTTCGAACCTGGCGAAGGTCATGGTTTCACCAAGAAGCAGATAATCTAAAGCGTCATAGCCGAAGACAAAATAACAGAAATCTACTACCAAGGACTTGCAGCCGTTTTTCACCGTGAATAGATTATTGGTGATCGAGTCGTCACCATCATGAGAAAACATTACACCAGACAAACTGAGATTCGCATTAACTTCGATCAGGCTATCGTCGAACTGACCGTTGAACTGAATTGTTGCATACTGTCTCGTTTTGCTCGTCTCATACGATTCGATGTGGATGTTTTTGTTAATGACCAATGGACTGTTCATCAGGAATTTGGATGAAGCATCAAGTAGAATAGTATCACCATCTTTACATGTTACAAGAGCATGTTTGATGGAAGCACATGGTTGTAAGGTTGTTCCACACTTATACACATCACTGCTCCGTTCGTCGTGTGACACATGTATACTTCTTTGGAAGGATGGCACTGCTGAAGAAAAATGATTTGGAAAATAATATTTTGATGTTTTTGAATTATAGGCATATGGGTGGGTTAGTGGACCACCAACAGTACAATTAAATGGAAGTGGACGATAAAAACAATGTTGTAACCATGGTAACTATGTTGTTGTATTTTGTCATTAGTATTGTTGGATATATCTGATGATCGCTGATAGTTACACCTTATACCCTATATTGAGCACTTTATCATCATTCATTGACTTTCTAGTGGAATTATATCACAATTATCTTTCCAACGAGGTATTTTTTATCTTCTGCCTTCAAGAGCAACATACATCAATTTGTGCAGAATACCACGTCTTTTATAAAAGTTTGCATATAAAATTTCTTACCATGAACAGTGAAGACTATTACAAACTTCAGTATAATAATGCTATTCATCATTGCCCCTTCTTTAGAGTGTGATTGGAGTGTATGCTTCTTTATTTTATGCTTCTAAACGGTTGAAAGAATTTAGAAATTGAAAGCAGTTTATACTTTTGCAAAGAAACAACTAAAAGATGAATGACTTTATACAAGAAGCCGTAACGGCGTGAAGGCCCAACGAGAGGAAATAAACCAGCCGAGGCTGGAAGGTCAGCCATATAGCTTAGTTGGATAGCTTCAAAAGCAGCTTTAACTGCTTAGTTATAAATTAGCTGTGATGGTGCTATTAGGGTAGACTGATGAAAACGTAAAATGATCCACAAAAT
>JAUJPO010083283.1:0-10383 GCA_032270745.1 Tiaropsis multicirrata | reverse complement strand
CTGAAAAAGTTTTCATTAAATTATGGATGCATCTTTTTTGGTTTTGACATTTTGGCATTTTTTAAATTTATTTCTAGTATAACACTTTGGTCAGATACGGCATTGTCTATATCCAACAGAAAAAAATGTATATAACTGACTAGAAATTAACAAAAAGTTTAATTACAGTCTGTATCTCTTTTTATTTTATTAGTAATGAACTATAGATTAATTGTTTGATATCATTGAAACAGTGCTCCAAAAAGAGAAGCTTTATACTCCAAACTTTTTTCATCTCATTTCACCACCACGACACATGCACATTGTTAGGAAATATCTTGTATCATTTTTAATACTTTGCTAACTTGAAAGAGCTTTGGAGCTTCTCCAGGTTCTAATTTTTATTAATGATCTCTCAGGCTTGTTTAAATATTTTTGATTCATGAACAGGGCAGCTGTGTTTTTGTAAATATAGGCATTGCATAAATCAAGTTATCGAAGGTTTCACATTTTGTGCTTATTGAAGCTGTTAATATCTAGCTAAGCTATAGTGGCTGACCTTCCAGCCTCGGCTGGTTTATTCTATCTAATCCTTGCATCTTTCTAAGCTTACCAGCTGCGCCGGTTTATTTTTTCTTGGTAATGACTAATGTTGAAATAAAAGATAATACTACATACCTTTTTTAAAACCTTTTCAATCTCATAAATCTTCGATCCCTACGAAAGATTCGATTCTCTCATCATTAGCATCCTGTTTGTCGACACTTCCTTTTCTACCACCACCACCATCACTATTAGTAGAATGTCTTTTTTTATAGTTCTTCAACAACTCCAGTGGTTTTTGCTTAGCAATCGTTTCTATATCCCGAACAACAAAACCCGATTCTGTCATGGTTTTTCCTTCGTTCTTCCAAACCGTATACAACTTGTAAAATATGGATTCGTACAGTTCCTGGAAAACCTCGTAGACTGTCAGATCAATGCTGCTACTGTATTTTTGCTGAGACTTTTGTTTTTGTATTTGTTTCAAACGTTGGTTACATTGTCTGAAAAAAGCAACGTTGGAAAAAGTTAATGGTTGGCAGCAAAATCTTAAATACGGCCGCCTAAAAATGATACACACCGAGGCTAAGACTTTTGGCCGCGAACAATTGGGGAACAAAGGAGCAATTGAGCATATCCAAGGCTGAGCCAAAAGTATCCAATGCTTATAAAAAAAACCATAGTGTGGGGGGGGGGGGGTATTTTGTTGATTTGGGTCGTAAATGTTGTTGTGGGAGTTGGGAATTTGGGATTTGGAGTCATTTTATCGATTCATCCACTTTTTTTCGAAAATGTTTTGTCTGCGGCGCCATTTCTTAACAAAACTTAAAAACCACAATCTTTTCTCATCACATGTTATTATTGTCATGCTTCAAAATTACTAAGTTAATCGTTCGGTCCTTCTACAGGGTGGCCACACTCTTTCAATGAAAAAATCTAGCCTTTTTGATCAAAAACATATCTTTTTCCAGCTTTTTACAGGCTGAAAGAGGTACATTTTTCCAGCCCCAGTTCTGAAACGTGCACAGTTTTCCAGCTTAACCAGTTGAAAGACTTGGCCCTAAGCTAAAAGTAGTTTTATAAATGCTTTACAAAGTATTTCTGCCAAAAGTCCTAATCATAAAGACTTTCGATTTTATATTTCTATCTATTTGAAGGATCCACCATGGTTGGATCCGACAAGAAAATTGTTGAAAATTTATACTCGCAGATTGCCTGTCAGAGCTATGAAATATTTGATTGAAAAATGATTTTCCAATTTTTCCAGCCCTTTTAGCCCTAAAAAGGTACTTGTTCCAGTTTTTCCAGCCCTATTTCTGAAAATAACTATTTCCCAGGTTTTCCAGTCCCTGTGGCCTCCCTGTGGCCACCCTGTTCTAATAAAATACTGTTTTAAGGTGGGACCCTATGTGGGGCCTTATCTCAGATATTTCAGGTTGGGGAATTAGAATGTGCTGGGACTGAAAATTTCAGATGGGACCTGGAACCGCATTTCCACTATGTGTACTTATTTAGCACATCGCTTCATACGAACGGCTTTTAGATTTAGATTGATAGAATTGTGGAGACTTGGGAGGGCAATGGGATGTTGTCGGTCGAACTTTATGCGATTTCCAACAACAAGTGAGAAAGACCATGTCAGTACTGGTAAAAAAAACCGAACTGGAAGTCTTTTAGTATTTGTCTTTTGTTTCCATTTTGAGCTTATCGATTTGTTTTGCTCAATTTTTTATCATGTGATCAAAAATTAGTCAATCCCAAGATAAGATATTGGTAACGTGATCAATAAGTTTGACATTTGACTTTGTTTTTAAACATAGAAAAAGTTGACAAAAAGTTATATCAATACATTTTTAGACCAGTGGTTTTATATACCGACTATGGAAAGACTTACTTGTTAACTTTACCACTGCGAAGAACTTGCAAAGAAATACGTGTGATGTTGATGGCCATGACACAAAAAGGGAAGTTCTGAACCTCGTCTCGTGATAATTGGTAAATCTTTGAGGCCAGTGTTTTGGTTTTGGGAGAGGTTACAAAATAGAGCGTAGTCACTAGACCGAGCATTCCACAACCACGGAGATCTGTTGAAGGATCGTTACCTACCAAAATACGAATATGAAAGTGCGAAACGTGTTGGAAAATTGGAGGTAAAATTGGGCTTTTCAACTGTACAAATCAGGAGAAAGTCCAGGGGAGTATAGGTGTGCTAAAAATCATATCCTCAAAATGTAAATCCAGGCGGTGTGAAAAATTTCTGTAGTTGAAAATCCAGGGGGTCCAAGAATTTTGGTACGGAAAATGACTTCCTCAACACTGGGCTGGGGGTATGGATTTTTTCTGGGAAAGCCTAACGCCCAAGGAGACGATTCTTACCTTGAAACCCAATGAGCTCCCAATGAGGACCAAAGCGTGGACAATCAAACTTTCTGTTCGATAACGATTTATACAACGTTTGCAAAATACGAACGTGTACAGGCTCGTCATTTTGGAATGGAATCAAGGCTAAAGTGAAAACCAAATTGCGTTCCGAAACAAGTGATTTGTGTAGCTTGGGTGGTCCGACAATGTTATGGAACACGGAAGAGATTGCAGAACGTTTAGGAGCCGGTCGTATTTTGTCAGCGTAGTCGTTGAGATCGATGTTCTCGAAGAATTGTAAAGCTTCTTTGAATTGAATTGGTGATGTTGTGTTTTCAGGGTTGTCAGGTGCTGGATAAAATAGCAAAATAAAAATTGATTAAAAAAAATAAATCAAATCACGCATAATTATTACGCTAATTATTTTGCAATCAGCCCTTGAAGGCAGTGGGGTGGGAAGCACCCCTAAGAAAGAACAATAGAACAAGAGAAATTCCTTTGAGAAGGGGAGGGGTGTCCACTGTGCATCCGTTCTGGTGCAATAAGTCCAATGACTTGATACTCTTTTGACCCTTTTCAAATAAAGATTTCGCTTCTTCCATGAAGTAATGTAAATTGCCAATTTTGCGTGCGTGAATTGTTTTCGATCATTATTAAACAGGGTAGCCATTCAGAAAATCAAATTAAATTCCAGGACGACTTTTCAAGGTCTTTTCATATTTTTCTAGGACGGTTGAAAGAAAGTTCCCAATATTTCAGAATAGAATGCGACCCAAAAATAGTCTACTGGTACCCAACTTTTCATATTTTGTAAAAAACTAAGGGTTGGAGGACCCACCATGAATGGGTCCGATAGGAAAACGAGATTTTACCCTTCAGATTGGCTAAAACTGGGATTATTTCAAAATTATTACATTATTATTATATTTCAGGACTTTTCCAATTTTCAAGCATGGTTTTCCAGGACTTTCCAGGACTAATTTCCACCCTTATTAAAGCTTGAGATAACTGACTACTATTCTTACTGTTTTTGGGATCCAACTGTAGCTCGTCCCATTCTTCAACCTCACCATCATTAGAGTGATTCTCTGTTTCCACCTCGGCTTTATTCTCCCCTGTGAGTTTCTCGGATTTATTCTCCCCTGTATGATTCTCTGTTTCCACCTCGGCATTTTTCTCCCCTGTGGGTTTCTCTGGTTCTACCTCGGATTTATTCTCCCCTGTGGGATTCTCTGTTTCTACCTCGGCATTATTCTCCACCGTGGGATTCTCTTTTTCCAAACCAGTGTCAGCATTTGGCTTCACATTTTTTGCAGGTATTTCATTGGCTGAAGTCATACCATCTGTTGAAATTTGATTTTCCCCAGGGGATTCGAAAACATCATTTGATTTATTTTGCTTCGCTGACTCGTTATTTTCCCTAGCTTTTTTTTCGGCAGAGGTCTCTTCATCATTAGCTTTTGCATCGTTGGATTCATTTTTTTCCGCTGGTGGATTCGTGAAAAATTCTTCAGCATAATCAAATTCTGTATCATTATCCTTGTTTGAAGCCATTATTCTAGAATTCCAGTCAGCAGGTTAGTAGCTGGTCAGTAAATTTCAAATAGCAGACATTTTTAAACCGATTACCAGATAAAGGAATTGCATCCATGGTAGTGTGCTCATCAATATTACCACGACTTTCAAGCCATTTTGAGGTAGTTGATTGTTGTTGCTGTTTTTTTTTGTATGTTTGTTTTTTCACTGAAAATAAACAAAAAATATGAAAAGTTGATGTATACGTACACAGACAGAATTAGATATAAAAGTTTTCTCCTATTTAAATGTTATGATCAAGATGCATAATAAAGAAGTGGATTGATTGCTCTTAGCTATTTAACACTCTAAGATTTCACATCAAAGAAGAAGAAGAAGGAGGAAGGTGGGTCTCAAATTAAAAAATAGTAGGTGCTACAAATAAAGTCAAAGAAACTTTTTAATAAATTGATAAAATTGTTGACATTCTTATACAGTGGAACTTAATTGAAACAGGACAATGAAGGACGTTCTCACAGTAGAGTTGAACAAGTGGTGTGTAACCTCAATAGGTTCAAACGTTCAAAAAAAGTCTTTTTACTATAAATGATACATATTATAACGTTTTATTTCTAACTAAGGATTCAATGAGAAAAATATTACTAAGATGTCCATATAACGGACTGAATGTAGTAGTGAACTTTAAAAACAATCAATGTCTTTGGGAAAAAAAACTTTAAATGTCGAGGACCTACACTACGGGTTTTTAAAGAGTTTCTCAAATAATAGTAAAAACTATGGAAACTAAAACAAGTTTGTTGATGAAGCACGCATAATCTTTTTCGATTTAGTGTCTGCCTTTCTATTTTAAAACTAGGCCAAAAATATTTTATTTTTGGAATCTAGAGTAACGTTTCCACCAGCTTTGAAATTTTGAAGAAAATAAAACAATCTAAAACAATCAATGCAATTAAACAACATTGAAAAAAAAATTCCAGGAGAAAATGCAGAACAATAAATAATGTAAAATTAAAGTTAGATAAAATGAAATGAGAAAAACACCTTCAAGCAACAGGAGCAACAGGTATAAGTGTAACTGTATTCAAGAAAAGATCATTAACCATTAGCACGTCCGAATCTTTTTGAAAAAGCCAAAAAAGGCCAGGACAAATGATTAGGGCATCAACTTTGGTATCGTTGGAAAGCTCTCTTTCTCAGCTACAAAAAACAGCAAATGACGTTGTACCGGTAAAATGGCTTTTTTTAAACATATATTTACGTAGTAGGCGTAGGAGAGGTTTACATAACATTGTCAAAAATGCACTTCGTATAATACGGGAATATGTCTCAGGCTTAAACTTAGTTAACTTTTTACTTAAAAATTTTGCTTAAAAAGAACCATTGCTGTTTTCAAGCAATTTTCTTCAGAAATTATATCGGGAGGTTTATTAAAATGTTCTTAGCTTTTAGATTTTTGAAGCCTCATGTAATTTAGTTTGTTCTTATAAAAATAATGTCGAAAACACTAAAGATGCTATAGGGAGGTATAACTGCCAAACAACCGTAAAACAACAAAAAATATTTTAAAAAACTATGAAAAACAAATCAATAATGAAACGTCAACCCAAATGCACGTGAAGAGAGTAAAATCATTAATTTATAAACTACGAAAACCTGCTTTGAAAACACAATACATAATAAGGATCTTGAGCGTTTTGTTGTTTAAAAAATTTTGAAAGGACAAAGCAAAAGAAAGGGAGATAGTATGTTGCAATGTATACATAGCATACATTCACAACATTCTAAAAAAGGTGATTTTGAAATATTGCATTATTGTTGTATGAAAAAAATGCACATCCTATCTATAACATTAATAGAAAATTAACTTATAAAAAATTGATAAATTCTGAATAAATGAATATATATAGATTTTAATAATACATAGATGTAGAAGAGAGTGAATTTTATAGGAAGGTTTGAGAATAAATTTGCTGCATAATATTTCCCATCCTAAAGGGTATCCCCAATTAATTATTAAAGAATCACGTAAATTGAACAGAGGGCATATCAAAATCCAGAACTAGTAATTTAGTTTCCTCTGTACCATTCCTACTGCCAACAGCACAGACAAGTTTCTTTTCATTACACTTGACACGCCATACTACACCTCCGGAGCCACCAGAATCAAGTTCGACCAAGTCTCTCAGGAATTCCCCTGTTTTCATGTCCCATAACTTGACAGAGCCATCGTCTGAGCTAGTCACTACAAATTTCGAATTGAACTGTAAAGATGTCACAGCACTTTGATGTTTATTAGATCCAGTCAAAGTATGTAAACACTGTCCAGACACAATATCCCAAATCTTGACCGTAGAATCAGCATTCCCTGATACCAAATAGTTATTTTTCAAAACCATCCCACTTGTCAAGGATTGATGCCCCAAAAGAGTATGTAACAGTTGTCCATTTTGAGCGTCCCAAACACGTATTGAAGTATCTAAGGAGCCGGACACAATATACTTGCCGTCAAACTGTAATGAGTAAACACGGTTTGAGTGACCGGTCAAGGTGTGTAAGCAAGTCTCTGTTTCAACATCCCAAACTTTTACCAGATAGTCGTAAGCACCGCTCACAACATATTTGCCATTGTATTGTACACTATTAGAAATTAACACAGAAAAATTCAATCATGATAGACCTTACCTGGGAAAGTGAAAGTGTAGAAATTCATTAAAAAAAAGACTCCTGAAGCACCGAAACTAAAAAAATAAAAACTTTGTTATCAAAGTCAAAGGAATAATCTTTAATGATGTGGTTAAGTTAAAACTCACAATAAAAAGCAATGTAAAAAGCAAGTTTTTGTTGTCCATCTTATTATATGGATAAAATTTAAAAAACTTCTCATTTTACCATCTGACAGCTGCTGCATGACCAATTAAAACGTGCAGGTGTGTTCCTTTCATGACGTCCCAAACACGTAAGGTACCATCTCGCGAACCGCTAACAACATTATTCTCATGCATTGCCAAACAGCGCACTGTTGATGTATGACCTTGTAAGACGTGGATACATTCCCCTGAATCAGCATTCCAAACCCTCAATGTTCTATCTGTTGAACCACTCACAACTATGTTTCCACTCAACTGTGATGACCAGACACCCCCTAAAAGTTTATCAAGTTTATAGAGAGTCATTAATTTCATTGTTTATAGAGAGTCATTAATTTCATTGTTTATAGAGAGTCATTAATTTCATTGTTTATTGAAACAAACTTAAACAAGCACACACGAGCACTAGCCATAATAAGGTTTCTTTACAAAAAGTGGAAGTTTTCACCAGACCATTCAATTAAGAGAAACCGAACAGAGATTTCAATAGAAACAATCAAATCAATCGATTATTATCGAACACAATCGAACCAGTTATAAAAATTGCGGTAACATTTGATTGCAATCGATTGCATTCAATTGATTTGGCACTTGATTTGTTCGCTTGACATCGTTTTTTTTAAGAAACTCAAACCTGTATGACCAACAAGTGTGCGAATCAAAGTCCCTGTTTCAGCTGACCATACTTTCAGTGTGTTATCGTCTGATGCGCTAACTATCCTGACCCCATCAAACTGCAGACAAGTCACAACATGGTCATCGTGACCTCTCAGATACATGACAGGCCTCAAAGCATTCGTTCTCCAGTTACGTTCCAACTTGTGACAGTAAGCAAAAAGTTGTTTGTATGGAGGTTCGCCAGTTGCTGCTTTCTTATCAGTATTTCTCTTGGCTAAAAGATCACTCAGGGGACAGAAAAGTTCGTATTCATGGCATTTCTCCTTCCATAATCTAAAGAATAAAGGTTTTTAAATATTCTACTCTCATATTTTCACCTGTAACAAGAAACAACAGAAAATGCAGGAAATTGATTAACCCCCAATTCCTGGGCTAATCTACCTTTCAATTCTGGAAGTGTCATCATTAAAGCCCTTCATGGGTCCGGTTAGTGTTCTTTTTAGTGTTCAATGGTTGCTTCCTTTCCAAAATATGGTCTGCCCAACTCTATCTGAAAAACTTTTTTTTTCATTTTGCTCAATAAAAAAATGACTATGCAGGATTATGTGAGTAGTGAACAAAAAGTGCTGGATAAAAAGGAAACTTACAAATTATCTTCTCCAAGAATTCTCCAATATCTACAAGTCCTTGCAGCATTTGACAAATCTTTTGGCTCCAAGAAGGATAATACATACAGTGCCAATTCTTTTGGCAACAAAGATATAAAGTCCCTTTGAAAATGTGGTTCTATTTTGGCCATCATGTGTCGAACAACCGACATATCACATAAACCTATCAAGTCATTTAATGCAATCAGTCTCTCGTCTCTTGTCCAATCATGAAATTTATTTAACCAATCTGAAAGGCCATCCGGTGGCTTTGCTGTTTCCGATTGTAGTCTGCTACGAACTGCTTTCCCAGGACTATCACATGATGGTATAGTTCTACTACATAATGCATTTTCAACTATTGGGATAGTCTTTGAACTGGAACTTGAAAGACACTTGTTTTTATATTTTGGTCTAGCTTTCTTTTCTGGAGTCGTAATCCCACTGCCTTTTTCTTCATCTGATATATCAACATTTCCTGTTTTTCGTTTTAAAGCGTTTGTTTTAGGTTGCAAGTGCACATCAAAAATTAACTCGAATTTGTTCTGTAGTCTATTTAAAAATAACAACGTAAGTCCTTCAACTTTGGTCAAATCATCTGTACTTTTAAACAATCCAACATTTCTTTCATCTATCACAGCTTGAGCTTTAAATTTCCCAATGCCAGGAATCTTTTCAAGCTCTTGCAAAGTAATTGTGTTAAAGTTGATTGATTTTTTAGCCATCCCTGCTTTTAAAACAAAAACAAAAATTACTTTGATAAAAACATAACATTTTGGAAAATAACAGTCATGGCTTGTCTAGTATATGAAAGTATGCTACATTGAAAATCCATACTAGACTTTAGGTATTAGGTGTAGTACTGGTAGTTTTGTGCTGAATACTGAATATGTTGGTGATAAGACGATAAGGGTTATTTTTCATTTCTTCAGGAAACTTATTTTAACACTCACAAGGACAATGTTCCTTTAAGAATCTGGTCATAATATCATTTTCATTGCTCATAAATTTTAAAAAAAGGAAACCTGTAGGTTAGATTACTTGTAACCCCTGAAATATTCAAAAGTTGAATGGGAACTATGCAGGCAAAGAAAAAAATCCAGACCTCCCAGACCAAAAATGAGCTGTTCAAAATATTAGGATTTTAAGACATTTTTTGACAGTTTTATTTTTTTTACTTCATACAGCCCAAAGTTTTATAAGTAAAAATCAGTGGATTGTTTGTCTCTTTTTGTTGTTTAAGGTTACACACAGGGCTTTTGGCCATTTTTACAACAATAAGATTAACTGCGATACGCTTTGACAGAGATCAATGTTTTAGGTATTGCCCAAAAAACAGTTAGTATATAGATTATTATCCAAGTTTGATCTTTTTTATCAAACAAAAAGGTTTTGCCCTTCCATGAACATCTTTTACTTCTATCCATTTTTCTATGTTTTTGCTTGAAAAGATTACAGATAACACTGCATTGCCCTAATTGAACGCCAATTGACGTCATTACAATGACTCCCGTGACAAATACCGTTAAATATTAATTTCAATTGAACGTCAAAGAACGAATCAGAACACTGCATTGCAATAAATATCAAAGTTTCCCTCTCACTTGGGTAATAAATCTCATTTATCAAAGAGGGAAAAATTTATAACTTCAACCTAAACTCTGAGCAAGTAGCTACGTTAGAAGATGAGAAAAAGCCTATGATTAAAATTATAAGAAAGCTTGATCTCAAAATGTATTCACTACAGAGACGACTGGAAAGATATGTCATCATCTACACCTGGTGTATAATTGAGAATTTGGTCCCAAACGTTGGAACCATTTCTAGCTATC